>JAQQSZ010010343.1:0-12537 GCA_028646595.1 Phalanger gymnotis
GTGTGTGTGTGTGTGTGTGTGTGTGTTCTTCATGTTGGTTAGCCTTTTCCTAGCTTTACCGTAAATTTCTGCTTTTGGGGCTCAGGGCTCACTGTTCCAGCGTTCTTATTCTGGAGATTGTGAGTCTCTTTGTTGGCTTTGTGAATTATAGCCTTCAGTTTCCTGAGGTGTTAGGGAAAGGGTCTGGCTGCCCGAAATCTCTTCCCCTGGGGTTTTCTCCAGTACTGTTGCTCTTCAGCAATGGTCTCAGCTCTTTTTTGTTCAAGCTGGGTGTCTGGCACTTCCCCTGGGGGGCAAAAGTATGTCTGGGCTCCTGGTTTTGACCCCTGCTGGTTCTGCCCCTCTGCGACTCAGGTACTCCAACTATTCGGCCACTGAAGCCCCACTTCTGTCTCCTCTATTACAGCGTTTTGTTTGTTTTGTTTTTTCCCCAGAGGAATTCTCTGGGTGGGGAGGGGAGGGATTAGAGCCGTTTACCTGGCCATTATGTCTCCCGGAAGTTCAAGAAGAGTTTGAAAACTTTGGGCTGCAAGCCTCAGGATCTGGTATCTCACGGTTGGTGGCATTGCACTGTCTCTCGTTGCTTCCACAGAGTGCCGTCCTGTGATGGGAGGCCTGGGGATCTCTGCTGGTTTTGGGCACCCGGCTTTCTCCCAGCCTGTCTCCCACGTGGGTTTCCCGGGCAGCCACTTCTGCTTTGGTCCCATCTGGAGCAACTCTGCATGCACCGAGCATTCTCCTAGCCTACAGATTCATTCCTTCAGCCTTTCAGACTCTCCTGGCTCAAAAATTTACCCCACTCAGACTTCTCACAGTTTCCAACTCTCTCAAATCTGCTCAAATTCACTTTTTTATAGGAATCTGACAGAACTTGTGAGAGAGCTCCTGTAAGACGCTGTTTTCATGCAGCCATCTTGGCTCTGCCCTAGAACTCAAAATCTTGTGGAAGTGAATGTTGAAAACTAAACATAAATTAATTTATAGAAAGAATTCAACTTCCTAAAAAAATTTAAAATTGTTTTGCATGTAATTGGAGAAAAATAAAATACTCAATAAATACAAGAGAAAGAGAATACAAATTATCAACTGCTCTGCTCCTAGAAAAGAGCACAAGTAGTTATGTAGTTAAAAACAGTCTCCATAACAATAGCATGTTGATTCCAGGCTGATTGGTTGATTTGTATTAGGAACTCATCTGGGATGTGATAACTTCCAACTACACTTGGAATACTCTGGAATATTCATAATGACATCACTTCTATTGCTCAGTCCTTTTATCCTCACCTGAAAAGGTGAGTGGGAAAAATCAACAGGGAGCAAAATAGAAGGTAAGTGCGGAGGTAGTAAGAGATGCCTAGGTGCCCTCTTAGAATCAAGTACCAAATAAATTCATAGATATGATTGCTGACCCACTTTAATTGATCTTTGAAAAATAGTGCAAATCAAAAAAGGTGTCTTGAGCCTGAGGAAGCTGACACCATAGGTTCTGGGAACTGAGAGAGACAGAAGCAGAGAGTGAGATAGAGTGACAGAAAGAAAGGATTTCATGGATTGTTTATGGTCCAGAGTGACTCCTTCATCATATTTTTTATACTTTCTATAGAATGGAAAAAAAACTGTCCTATACCTTATGCACATTATACCTTGAGTTTTTGGGGTATGGGAATTCTTCACTTGCAACTGTGGAGAGCTAAACATATGTTCTCAGATTTCTTACAGACAATACCGGCTGGAGGCAAAATGAGCTAGAGTTATGATTTGGGGGAGCACCCTTCAAGAATGGACTCACTCTGTTGAAGCTCAAAGCTCAGGGGTGCTGGGGCATGTGTTATGTACCTAACTATATAATTATCTAACCTAGTAGTCTCTAAAGTGAAGTATATTCACCCCAGGGTCTAGGGAATCTTGCATCCCAGATATATACCTCAGGGAAGCAGCATGTCTCTTGATTAGGCCCATCAAGCCAACATACAGCTGCTTCAAGAAAGATTAGTAATCTACAGAATAAACTTAGAGTCTTCATAAAGACAAAATTAATTACATGGAGAAAGTATACTGAACACAAAAAATACAAATGTTATACAAATAATAGCGGGAAGAGAAATAAATCAGGTATTTATCCAATGGCTATTCTTATGCATATGGTTTAGATCAGGCATTTCTGAATTTGATAAAAAAGAAATCTCAGACAATGAATAAGTGGTAAAGAATTTACCTATTTATATGATTACTACATGATTCTACTCTTTGTTCAATACTTTGTCAATATTTTATTAGCCAACATTCTTATCGATGTCATTAGAATTATTATCATTCTTCTCACTTCATATTTTCTGGAGTTCAAGTAGAGACACTGCCATGGATCAGTATTCTACCATTGTTCTCTTATACTTAATGAGTGAGGTGTTGCACATGTAGATCAAATGAATGTATTTTTGTAATTAGATAGGATTGGAATGCATACGTATCACCATCATTACTCATGCAATTATTCTCTTTTTGCATATTTTGCTCTTTTTTAAATTGTAACAGTACCAGGATGAGTCACTATCCTGATATTTTTCTTTTATTTTTAATGTTCTGAGGACTGTTGCAGAGGTGGATAAAATAGTTGCTTTTTTTGAATTGAATAAAAGTGTTGGGTTATAAATCTATCTTCTTAATGCTCACTCATAGCCTTCTTGGGATAATCAGAAGCAGAGAAGAGAAAAGGAATAATATGCACCTCCTGTTCTACCCACATAATTTGGATTTCTTCCAGTTATCTCTATCTTTTGAAAGTTATTTCTTTTGTGTAGCTTGGTGATTGTGAATCATAGTGGTGACATCTATTAAAACACAGTCCTTAAATTGTTATATATCTATATTGTATAGGAGTAATTATGAGCAAAAATCTGAGTGTGATAATGGTGTAGTACTGCTACAGTATATTGGTTGCATTCTTGGGGAAATTTTGAGGCCTTTTTTTGTAGTATGGAAATCTTTCATATGCCAGTCCATGAAAGAGTGACAAAGAGTAAGGATGTAGAATTCTAGCTATCAGGTCATATTTCCCTAGGCATGTTGTAGATGCAAAATTTTTGATACCTGCAGTAAATATATTGCATAGATTCTACCATTTCCTTGCATAATGTGTATTTTTAATGTGTCTGGACTCTTTAAGGATCTCTCATCTCTGATTTCTGATGGTGATGATGTGGCCTTGCATATGATTAAATTATTAATTTAATTTAATTAATCAACATTAATTAAATTAAACAATTAATTGATTGATTAATTAATATTAATTAAATTACTTTTATTACTGTCTTAGAGATAGAGAGTTCTACAGGAAGCACATCTTTACAGGAATTAGCATTATGATGATAGGGGTTGTTATTTTAAAATTTACAGTAAATTTCACATTCCCCTCTCATATGTTACTAAGAGGCAAATCAGCCTGGTTACCTTTGAACAACTCTGACTTGCAGGACCTTTGGCAAACATCAACATTATATACTGAATATCATTTGACTTATGAAAATGATGTACTTTGCTGGTTCCTTGCCACATTACTGAAGTGAGACTCCAGAGTTCACAAGGATTAGGAGCCCTCAGAAATCAATGAGTCTGTGGGTGCTCAGGGCAAAACTACAGTTCCACCAGTATCCCTTGGAGAAGCTTTATAAATGATAGCTTTCCAATGTTTCAGAAAAAAAACTGTCACTACAATAAGGTATTAGCTCTCAGGAGAGCAATTTACATGCGGACTCCTGCTGATGCTAATGGGGCCTATGAAGGTAAATATCACTTTGCCACTTTGAACTTGTGCCTCATCTCTTTTTCGTTCCACCGACAACTATTTCTGTTTGAAAGCTGGCTATGAAAGATGGATCATTTCTTGTTTAGCATGAAGCATCAAACTCTCTGTTGTTACTCTTTCAAAAAGTATCAGTTTTATAGAGCCTATGGGATATCTGTTAAAAATGAACTTTGAAATGGAGGGGGGAAATCAATTGATTAACACGTGTATGCAAATGCTTATAAAATGTTTCATGGAAATAGTAGAATTGTGCATGCCAGAAGAAACTAAAGAGCCAATGGAATACAAACTCTTCATTTTTTTTCAGAAGAAGAAATTCTAAGAATACAAACTCTGAGAACAACTAAGCTAGGAGAAAGGAAGTGTTTTAGTTATTTGAAGTAAGTTCACATAATAACTTAGTGGTAAATATAAGACTTGGAGTATGATTTCGTCTCCCTGCTAGATATTGGAATGTCTGGGAACTATGTCAATTAATCATTTTTTGCACAATTTGCAGATTTTAAGATACCGGAATGTCATCTAGACAAATTGTTTCATCTTGCAGATGAAGTAACTGAGACCCAGAAAAATTAAATTACTTGCCCACTTTCCCAAATAATAAGTAGCAGAGCTCAGATTGAATGTTGGTCTTAATATTTTCTTGAGTTTATTGCAATCAACACAATGTCATCTGTAAGCAAGAGCATGTGAAAGACCTAGCTATAAAAAAAATCTCTTTCCATTTGGATTCTGTACTGGATATCTTCTATGTCAGCAACAATCACCTACAGAAAGCCTATATCTACCTGTTTTATACTGTTCTTGAGACAAATACATCAGATGCATTGAATAAATCATCTCTGATGATACCAAATTAGTAAGAAATATTGTATAATTTTAGCACCTACATGGGAGACATAATTGAAAGATAGGTTTTATGTTGTATGTTACTCTTACAAATCTAATGTTGGGAAAATAATTAATAATAAATGGTGGACTCTTTTATTCTCCATTCCTTTCAGTCAATTGTCCTCTGCTAAAGATTTGCTGTTCTGTCATTTGCAAAAGCCTGCCCATTGTTTTTATATATTTCTATCAAGGCTATCTTTTATATTCATGTATGATTCTCATAAAAATTTTGTAAAAATAATCAGTCACACATGGGATAGTAGTTACTGATTTCTTCTCAATCATCTTTTAAAAACATGGGGTTTTTTGCTAGCAAAGATGTCCATGTTTTTTTTCTCCCACTTATTTTCCCTTATTTCTTGAGAAAAGCTCACCTAATGCTTTCAAATTTTTGTCACTGACAAAACATGTCTTCTTCGTAAACAGGTCTGTAAATGGTCTGATGACTATGACACAGATGGATTCATTTGGTTTTCCCACGTTTGTCTCCATTAAAGCCAGTTCTACTTTCTCTTATAGCACATTAGGAATTGGGCTCAATTATGACAGTTCCATTGTCAGTGATGATAAGAATAATTCATTATAGAAATCCTAGGGTCAGCTAGGTGGTGCAGTGAGTAGAGCACCAGCCCTGGAGTCAGAAGGACCTGAGTTCAAATCCAGCCTCAGACTTTTGACACACTTATTAGCTGTGTGATCTTGGGCAAGTCACTTAACCCCAATGTCGTGCCTTCCCACCTCCAAAAAAAAAAATAAACAAAGAAAGAAATCCTAACAGATGGATCCCATTCTCTCTGTTATTACCCTTCCAGTTTCCTCTTGAAACACTTTTGGGAGCATCAGACTTAATTTTTTCTCACATTAAACTTCCTACAAACTTGTTTGTTCTTCAACCACTCTTTATTGTATCATGTTGCAATATTGATCATAATAGTCCACTACCTTCATAATGTTTGCGAAATGAGTATCCAGTCTAAACCCATATTGCCTTTAGCTAAAATGTCTCTGCTCAAGTTATTACCGGTTTCTAGGTTCCTTTGGAATCCCCTCTGTAGCAATTGCTCTGCATCAGTTAAATTTTCATTGGGAATGATGATAGTCTGAGTTGATTTCTTTTCTTGATTCCATTTCCTTTTCTCAGCATCAATAGCTTGTGTGGATCGGTATGGTTATTGCCATGATAGTTTCACATTATATCTTCTAGTCTTTATTCTTTCTAATTTGGTGCTGATCTTACTCTTTAATCTCACAGGATGGTCTGACTGTACACAAACAGCTATTTCATAATTATATTACTAGTTCCTTTCCATCTCTTAAATATAATTTAATGTTTTATGTATCATCTTATTTGAAACTCTGGTCAGTCAGGCAGACAATAAGCATTTATTAAGTGCCTACCCTATGACAGGCACTAGCTAGACAATGGAGATACAAAAAGAGTAAAAGACTATCCCTGTCCTTGAAGAGTTAATGATCTAATGGGCTAGACTACTAGCAAGCATAATAAGTATAAATAAGCTACGTACAGAATAAATAATTAATGATCAACAGAGAGAAGGCACTATAATATGAGAGAGTTTCAGAAAGATGGGATTTCAGTTGGAACTTGAAGAAAGCCAGAGAATCTAAAGGCAGAGATCATGAGAGAGAGCTTTCCAGACATAAGAGGTAGCCATAAAAAATTCTTGGATCTCTACATATGCAGCAACTTCAAACTTTCTTCTCAGAAAAAAACTATTTGTGTCATAGAGGCCTGTCCACAAGCTTTTGACCTCTTTTGATTCTTATTTCTGAACCATATTTTCTAATATATTTCCTCCACCCACAATATTTCCAATGAAGTTACCAAATATTAATGTATATGTTGACTTAGTTGGAAGGATCCTACTCAATCTTCCTTAGAATTCTTTACTTATCCATCCCCATTGACAAATGTTGGTACATATATGGCAATTATCTTTGTAGTGGTTTTTTTCTTATGCTCAACATGAATTCAGCAAAATGAAGTCACCAAGTATTCCATGAAAAATATAGTTCTTTGTGCCTTGGGGCCCATGATAAAACTCCTTCTACCAACCTTTTATTTGCTGGCCCAAGAACCTCTGAGTCATCCTTCCACTTGGTGAAACCTCTTTATATCTCCTAGTTACAGCTACAGATATCGTGTCAATATTGATAAATCTCACTTCTCCCACCGGGATATGCAATCATTGGACAAGGATCTCATACAGTGAACCAACAGTCAAATTAATGGTTATAGATTATCTAAAAGCTGCGTTTTTCAGTAATCTGTTTTCTCTTCTAGCACTTTACCATAATAAGAGCAAAAAGAAGCCACGTAGGAATAAGAATCATTTTATAGTTTTCTTTGTTTCAGACTATCAAAGTCACTTAGTGGCCAACCTGTTGATGTTGAACTTCTCAGTACTTAATTAGACTGACCCTTGGGTAGTAGACATAGTCTGCTATGAGAACCTTACTCAAAATCTTTGTAGCATTTTATGATGCTCCAATGACTTACAGAAACTTTGATTACTATTGATCACATTCTTATTATGGTTAAAACTCCTGGTTTGCTCCATTAATGAAATAGATTTCTACACACGTGACTGTTTTGAATATTGTGATCAATCCACGTATCATATCAGCCAAATAGCTATTACTGTCAGTACATTACGAGCTTAATCAATATATCAAGCCAGTTGCGTTTGTCAGCTAGTCTCAGTCAACTACCTACAGAGAACTATATAAATAAAAGATGTCCATGCTATTCAGTCTCTCTTTTTTCTCTCTATTGCACATTCAATGTTCAATGTTTACAAGATATCCATTCTAGACTCTCCCTTCTAAATGCTTTCTGTCACTGCCTTGCAGAGCGTGGTCATTGGGTTCTTCTATGCCACTGTTCCTCACACTGCTCCATTGTAGGGCCCCTTCCCTACCACATTTCTGACTATGCAGCCCACCACTAATCTGTACCCTCTCTTGTCCATTTTTTTTCTACGTTTTCCTGGAAATCTCCTTCCTCCTTGTGTCCAAGCTCCCTTGCTTCTCCAAGTGCCAGTTGCCACCAGGGATTCCAACTTCCTCCCTTCATAGGACAAGTAGACTTTTCAAGCAGCAAACCCCCTGGGCTTCATTCAGTGTAAGGTCCTAATCTCTGTTCACCAACAATCTCTCTTCATCCATAAAAGCATTCATCAGCAGAACTCCCTCTCACCTCCAGAGTAAGGCCTCCCTCCTTCACCTCTCCTCTCCTTCCAATGCCCTGTAGGCTTTTCTCCTTCTAAGAACCCAGAAGTCACCATCCCCTCATTGCTAGCCCTTGATTTGACCCAGGAACATCACTCATTCCTCTCTATCCTTCATTCTTCTTCCCCTTTTATGTAACTTCCCATGTAGTATAGTCCCACAAAAGAAACATTTAGGCAGAGATTTGCCATGATTTATCCATAATGCCCCCTTTCTTCTTCTTAACTGTTATCTCTACCAAATTTGTACCTTCGCCCCTGTCTCCTTGTGTACATTTATGTAGAAATCTCTTACCAGTCTCTGTTGTCACTGTATGGCTGTTACTATCTTTGTTTCCTGCATGGGCTCACTTCTGCATTTCTGTTGTTTGGCTATTCAAGAAAAATTATTTCTTCACTTCTGGTTTTCTTTCTCAAAATGGGCCATGTGTTTAATATGTGGTTAACAATTCCATTTTTATTAATTTCCAGCTATTTTCAAGGCACTAAGGGGAGTTACAAAACATGAAAAAAACCATTATCTCTTCTCTCAGTAATTTTACAATCTGCCTGAGGACTCAGAACCAACAGCATAAAGAGCATTAATTTATTTAATCAGGAGATATAAATTCAAATCCCACCTGTCAGTCTCTATATGATCTCAGACAAGTCATATAACTTCCCCAGGGCCTCAGTTTCCTCCTTTTTAAAATGAAGGTGTTGGGTAGCTTTCTCAGAGAAACACTATAGTTTCTTTTAGCTCTATGTCTATAATGCTATGATCCTAAATTATAATTAATATACACAGCCTTCACTAAAGTCTCGCACTAATGCCTCATTTGGATGTGAAGATGACTGAAGTATACAAATTTATGTCAATACATTCTGGTAGGTTCTACCAAGCTAGAAAAAGTTGAGGTATTGTTGCACTGATCCACTAATTAGAGATGTCCACTAACCACCAGTTATTGCAAATTTAGAGTATCCACCCCAAATGTTCACATGGACTATTTGTGCCCAACCTTCATGCGCCCAACCTTCAATGACTGACAAGCATCTCGAGCTCATATTGGCCTGATCAGCCACAGTCGGACACACTGAATCTTGACTGAAGCACGGTGATGTCATTTTGGTCGTCTTTGAGAATGAAGGACAACAACCAATCATCTGGGAATTTGCTGTTCTAAGTTTGGGGGTGTTCATCCCCTTAAATTGGATCTATTTCAACTTCATCATTTTACACATTATGTTTCCTTAGGCACTCTCAAAGGGGATAGACAAATGAGGGAACCCAACAGCAGACATAGTTCCCAGGGAATTTCAAAAGAATAAACATCTACTTTTAAATAGAGTTTCTACCCCATTGCTCATCAAGACCCTCATGAATATATCTCTAGTGAACATTGAGGACTTACTGCAATAAAGGGTGTGTTGGCAGACTCCCTAAATATCCATGATTCAAACTTCTCTCAGGAGAAAGGGGTCCAACTACATGATTAAGCAGTTTAATTCCTTAAATATCTTTCTATTGGTATCTTATGAACCTGCCTATCAGTTGCACCATGTGCTACATTCTAATATGTGCAATCAAGCCATAATTACTGGCCTTTGTTAAAATAATCTGATGACAGCCCAAATAACACTACTGTAAAAGGTGCATGTTTTCTTTTAATCATGACAGAAGAGAGAAGCTAATTTACAGAGAGACCATTTTCATTGCAAATCAAACATCCACAATAATGGTATAACAGGGATGTCTCAATGATTCTACTGCAGATAAATTGATTCCTTTTCTCTTCATGTCTAAAATATATTTCAACATCTTTCATAGAATCTTAGATTAAGAAATGCAAGAGACCTTAGCAGTGATCTATTCCAAGCTTCTCATTTTGCAAAAGAGGATACTGACACCCAGAAAGGGCATTTTGCTTATTGTTCTTCAGTAAACATAGTGACCTATTTTTTTCAGAGAGATGTACTGCTCCATTCTCCTTTTAGTCAAAAATGAAACACACACAGAGAAAGCCCTTACATATTGTTTGCTAGAATATCAACTACCTTTCTAAAGGTATTGATCAAATTTTTCATGGATAAATAGGGCTGGGGAGGAGACCTGTGATTCCATTGAATAGTAACTTTCAGACAAGGAAATGCCCTCTAGTACTACATTCCAAGGTCAGATCTCTATCCCTATCAGTTATACGATGAAGCCTCTTTATAGATTTGGAGCTATGAGATAACCTCAAAGTTCTGCTAGTCTAACCCTCTCATTTTATAGGTGAGGAAATTGAGGCATGGAGAGGTAAAATTACTTTTTCAATACTATTCAGGTAATAAGTATTAGAGACAGGATTTGAACCCACATCCTCTCATTCCAAATCCAACATTTTTTCATAAACTGAAGCTCTGAGCTTCACCATCAAATTTCACAAAATCATGTTATGTACTATACTTGATTAGGGAAACTAATCAAATAATGACAGAAAATTTCAGTGAAAATTGTATTTCTCTCTTTGCTGAATGTGATTCCGAGAACTCAAAATGACACTCTATTCCAAGAAAAGAAAATAATGAAGCATTACACAATTTTGAGAATTAGTATGATCCATAAATATTCATAATCCCTTCTCCTAGTCAGAATAATAGTAATGAAACATGCAAACAAGTAAGTCTCCAGTGTCTGACACATGATAAACATGTAATAAATGTATGTTAACCAACTAGATGATTAGGTCTATATGAATAGCATGATAGTTTTCAAGTGAAAAGAAAATGAGACTAGACTCTGTGATCCAGTAATCAGTAAGAAGCCCAAAATGATTGATTAGAACTCATACAATCTATGTCTTCTGGTCTTGTAAATAAAGACATGAATAAAAGCTCTATTTTAGTCAAATGTGTGATGTATTGACTGCTGGCTTCCAAATTGAATGCCTTTGGTTCAGCCTTGCCCCACTGATTCACCACCAAGATTATGCCTTGGTCTTATAAAGGAGAGGCAGAGATATTAGAGACCATTCAGATCTGTTTTTCAGGTCTTCTCTCTTTTTCTAGATTTTGAGTTCTCCATAGTTGCCTTAGTGGGATGGTGCTGGGGGAGGGGAGGGGGGGGGCTAATGTTTTTATTTGTAATCTAGCAGAGATAAATCTAGTCTCCCTTCACTCTAACCCCTCTATACAGACAAACATTTTTCTTAGCAGGAATATTACAATTTGAATCAGAGACTCTAACCAGTAGCAGCCTAATGCAGTGGAAAGAATGCTAAATTTGAAGTCCAGATATGGGTCCAAATCCTAGCTCTGCTGCTCACTACCTCTTTTCAAGCCTCTAGACATCCATTTCCTCTGCATCCTAGACCTTCAAAATCCACACCTTCAGTCCCTAATGAAGCTGATCCACTCATATTTGGAGCACCAGTCCTAGCGCTCAACCCAGTTAATAGGTAACTGGGAGCAAATTAGATATCTCATCCCACTACATCTACTAGCTGGACCTATACAACAAACCTATCTTACCCCTTCTGACTTTACTCCCTCTCATTGGCCACCACTTCCCAATGTGTGTTGTCTTCTCCTATTAGAATGTAAGATCTTTAAAGGCAGGGACCATCTATCTTTTTATATTTGCATCCCAGCATTTAATGCTTGTCAAATAGTAAGTACTTAACAAATGATTTTTTCCATTCATCGATTTGTGAAATTAAGGAAGTTAAACTAAAGTTAGACTAAAATACCTTCCAATTCTAAATCTTTAATTATTCCATCAACAAGTATTTATTGTTTAGTATGCTCCAGGCACTGAGCATAAAAATATAAAAATGAAATATTTCTTGACCTACCGGAAGTTATATTCCATCTTTCCTTACTCTAACTTTGAAAAAGCCCACTGGGATTCAAATGAAGCTACCTGACTATGCCTTTAAACCCAAATCACTCTGGCTTTCGCTGATTAGCCAACAATAGGTCCCAGCCCAAACTTCATTTGTTTATCTTTTGGCTTTTCATGGCAATTGTTTCTGTTCTGGCCAGATACTTTGAGGGTATTCCCCTCCTTAGATTCAATCTTTTGTGAAGGCAAACTAGGCCATCTTTTGCCTCAACTTTAACTACTGAATGGGCAATGGCTCAGACAAACTGAGATCTGGCTTAAAAAGGCCAAGGTCTCCCACTGCATCCTGGGCCATCTCAAGTCATCTTGACCTATGTCTTGCCACTGGTTGCTGATGACTCTGAAGGAGAGAGTGAGGCTGACGACTGCACAGCTCTGCCTCACTTAAATCTAAATCACTTGCAAGTCACCACCATGTTGATGTCATTGCTTCTCTTTGAGAATAAAGGACAAAGAACAACTAGAAGTATAACTTTAACTTAGAATTTTCTTCTAAAAAAAGTAAGGAATGCTCTGGTATAGACACAAACCACTAAACAGGAACATAAAAACTTTCCTGTTGGTTTGCATAAAAGAAAATGGAATCGGGGGTGGAGCCAAGATGGCGACCGGAAAGCAGTGACTGGCGTGAGCTCCCCACCAAATCCCTCCAAGAACCTATAAGGAAATGGCTCTGAACCAATTCTAGAGCTGCAGAGCCCACAAAGTGGCAGAGGGAAGCGGGG
>JAQQSZ010010344.1:0-12537 GCA_028646595.1 Phalanger gymnotis
AGCTCCCTGGAGTTCAGAAGTCCTGAACTCAAGAGATCTGCCAGCCTCAGCCTCCCAAGTAGTAGAGAAAGCAGGTGTGTATCACCACACTTGCTGCCTCCTACCTGCATTTAACTTGAGGGAGGACCATAGGATTATAAATTTAGAGCTAAAATGAACCTTAAAAGTCATCAAGTACAACCACTTCATTTTACATGAGAAATCTGAGGCCCAGACTTATCCAGGTTCATACAGCTAGTAAATAATGAAGGTGGGATTCGAACCCGAGGTCTTTCTGACTCCATGATCTAGCACTCTGCCATGTTGCTTCTTAGGGATCTTCATAGGTAGCTAGAAAACTGCTGAGAATATGTCACTTGAGGGCAGAAAAAAAAAAAACCAAAACCAAATAGCCCACAGGAAACATCTCAGATGATGCTGAAATACAAAGCCTGAGATGGAAATAGCCCCTGAATCAAACAACCAATTGAGAAAAATTCATTTTAGGACTTTAAAAAAAATCTGTAACCTTCATTGGTTGATTGCCATGGGTCAAAGAATTTATCACCTAATTGACGGGCTCCACATGGTATCTTTCTGTATTTATGTGGGTTGGTTTGAAGATGGTAGACCCAGTGGGTTGCCTGAACCATACTCAAAGCTTTTCCAGCATAGTAGATCCTGCAAGGCTATACATTCTACTGGCAAGGCCTGAAGACCAAGGGTTACCTCCAAGCTAAATGAACTGTTAAAGTAGGACCCTATAGAGTAAGGCTTATGAAGGATCAGTCTCAGAAATTTTCCAGCCATTCTTAAGAAGATGGAATTTCATCTGCCCTATAATTAAACATTATCTACAACATGGGGTAGTAGAAGGAACATAGACAGAAGACCTGGTTTTCAGTCCTGGCTCTGCCACAGGTGTTCTTTATCAGGTTACCCTCTGATTGTCAGTTTCACTATCCATAAATTGTGACAATGCCTTCATTGCCTCATGCTCAGATAAATATACAGGTAAACATGTTCTCTAGCCCACAAAGGACTATTTTTAAAAAGGACCCTAATTATGTAGCATTCCAAGGGATTCTCTAAACTGAGCTGCAAAATTATCTTCCAAATTTCAAATGCATTCTGTAACAACTCACCTTAACAGCTGCCTCAGTATCATTTGGAACAGCCACAAGAGGAGCATCTCACAATTTCTCTTCTGACTCCCTTCCCAAAATATTTTATTCCCTATGATTGAATAATCTATCAGAAGCAGATTTTCTGAGACAGATGACAAAAAATGGTCTTTAGTTTCAAAAGTCCACCCTATGAAGGAATGCCTATTAATCTGGAGGCTTGTATCAAGCCTGAGGATACATATGGCACCCTTGACCTCTCAAGCACAAAAACCTTCACCAACATGTATACTAAGAAATTGGGCATTGAATAGTGGTCCTGCCAGTTAATTTGGAGTTTCACACATGGAAAGTAGCTCTGGGCACTAGGAAGACAAGGGAATTGAGCCAGGAATTTACCTGCTGAATTTACTTTTTGACAAATGCAGCTGTAAAAACCTTTGCTCCCCACATAGGTCAGCCCTACTCCCTACATTGACCAATCAACTCTATTCTCCTGGAAGCTAGAAAGAAGCCTCAGTCTACAACATGACCCTTCTTCTTCTGATGCCAGGAGAAGTCTCACCTGCATGGAAATGGATTCTGTTATTCTGTCAAAACCTTGGCTGTCATCCTTAATGGTACCAGAATGTGCACAGAATTGGACAGAATGGGCCTGTCTTGAGTATTGTTCTATGCACAATGAGGTTTACCAGGGAAATAGATGAACCGATCCCTGCTCTGAAGGATTTGGATACCAAATGGGTAAGCAGGAAATACATATGGAGAAGACATATATTTACAGAGAAACATAGGAACAAAAGAAAATTAATATACTACTATGTAAGTGCTGAGGAGATATGTAATGAAATGAGCCAGCAGAGTTGTCCCTAGGAAGTGTGAAGGTGGATTTTAGTATTCCCTCCCTTCCTTTTTTTAACCCCTCCTTGCACCAACTCTTTTCTCTCTTTTCCTACCTCCCACACTCCTTCCCCACCCCCCACCCCCAACCCAGGTCTCATTCCTGCAGTCTCATTCTCAATCAGTTGTCTCATGGAGTATCCAATGGCCCTGTACAAGTATTTGAAAAGCTGTCACCAGGAAGAGAGCTTGGATTTGCTCTGTTTGACCCCAGAGGGAAGAACCAGGAAGGAGCAATTCAGGGCAAGGTACAAAGAGACATGTTTAGACTTGGTATGAGGAAAAACTTGCTGAAAAAGCTACCCAAAAGTGGAATGGCGCAGCCTCAAGAAATGGTCGGTTCCCCTTTGTGGAATTCATCAAGCAGACAATGGAAGACCTTGTGTTGAGTATGTTGTGGTAGCAACTGCCTTCATGCTCAGTACCAGAAACCCAAGGGAGTGCCTTACCATGGTGAAATTTGGACACTTCTGTCAACTTAGAAATGAGAACTTTTCATTAGAATATCAGCTGCTCATTAGTGATCGTTTCATTCAGCGTCTTTGTATTTCTAACCTTAGACCCTTCCTAGCTGTATCACCCTGGGTAGGTAATTTAACCTCGTATTGCCTTGGTTTTCTCATCTATAAAATGGGGATAATAACAGCACCTACTTCACAAGATTGTTCTGAGGATCAAATGAGAAAATATAAATCACTTCGCATGGTGCTTGGCACATAGTAGGTACTGTATAAAACCAGCAAGACTTGATGTCTCATCAAAAAGGGGGCAAAGGAGATGTAGATTTTGTCTGAGCAAGTTGGCCATCCACCCAGCTCTGCGTTTTTGATGCTTTCCGGGACTTGTACTCTAGAATAGATTCTCCCAACCCAAGATATTTGATAATGACTTTATCTTGGACCTGTAATCATGCTGGTAATTGTGGCTGTCTCCCACATAGCCCTTCCCACTGTATCTAACACAGGGATTCTTTTTTTTTTTGAGACATACAGATAACTTTATAGAAATCAAAGGGTTAATAATAGCAGTTTAGAACCAGATCGTCATCACCAAAACTTGCAGGTGATTTATTCTTTTTTTAATAGTATCTTTTCCCAATTACACATCAAGACAATTCTTAGCATTCACTTTTATAAGATTTTGAGTTCCAAATTTTTCTCCCTCCCTCCCCCCATTCCCTCCCTTCTTCAAAATATGATAGGCAATTTGATAGAGGTTATATATGTGCTATCATGTAGAACATGTTTCCATATTAGTCACAATTATGAAAGAAGCAACAGATCAAAAGGAAAAGAAATGGAAAAGAATAAAGTGAAAAAAATATGCTTTGATCTATATTCAGAGTCTGTCAGTTCTTTATTCTCATGTGGATAGCATTTTCTTTCATAAGCTGGCTTAGATCATTGTGCTGCTGAGAAGAAATTAATCATTCATAGATGGTCATCACACAGCGTTGCTGATACTGTGTACCATATTTTCCTGGTTCTGCTCATTTCGCTTTGTATCAGTTCATACAAGTCTTTCCAAATTTTTCTAAAATCTGATTGTTCGTTTCTTATTGCACAATAGTATTTCATTACATTCATATAACACAGCTTGTTCTGCCCTTCCCCAATTGATGGGTATTCCCTCAGTTTCCCATATTTTGCCATCATGAAAAGGCCTGCTATAAATTTTTTTGCACGTGTAGGTCCTTTTCCCTTTTTTATAATCTCTTTGGGATATAGACCTAATAGTGGCATTGCTGGATTGATCAAAGGCTATGCACAGTTTGGTTGCTCTTTGGAGATAGTTCCAAACTGTTCTCCATTATTGTTACTTGTTGTGGCCTAGGGCTGGATCCTGTTTGTACTATAAACAAGTGCTGAATGACAGGTTTTGTTTTGTTGTGAATGATATGCTTTAGTTCCCTGATTGATTGGATCACAATGCATAATGCCTCTATTTGTTCCAGGATTCATGGCTATTTAGATTGTGTAAAGCCAAGGATCCTGAGAGGGGTGGAGATGTATCAGTAATTAAGGTGAGACTTTTTTGCTGTTTTCACTTTTGGAGCACTTATTTAATCAGGAATCCTTGATGAGTCCAACCTTTGTTTCTTTGATGAAATCAGGAGTTTTTGATGACCTCCTTACCTCAAGGGAAAGCCTAGTTTGCATGTGTTTGAGTCACATGTATGTGATGCCAGAAGCTTTTAGGCCACGTGGGTTTGAGTCACATGTTGTGACGCCCTTTCATGCTGAACAGGGTATAGAAACTCAGAGGTTGGCATTTTTCCTTCAAGGCTCACTCATGGAAAGAGTGTTGAGACTCTGGGCAAGCCATTATAACTGCCCGCCTGGCTTTGCTAACCTAGACCCATTGGTTCTTTGGTAACTATTGTGATTTGGTCAGACAGATAAGAGGCCTGTCTGTTGATTCGTGTTTATTTGTTCTGTTTATATAATGTGTGTTTGTAATTTGTTTGTATTTGCTCTGAAGTTCAGGGTGCTGGCTTTTCCTCTTGAACTGAGTGAATGATACTTGTATGTTGGATTAAAGTGAGATTGCTAACCCTAAAGTAGGTCAAAAGAACTTGTGCTGGCAGCTCTTGTTGCTGGTCTTGTTGGGTCTTACATCTCAGCAGCAGCTGCTCGCACATTGTTGCTACAGTTACTGTATTTCACTGCATAATCATCGCCACCAAATAATCATTGCACCCTCTTTTTTTTAAGTCCCAAAATTTGTCCATAACCTTTCATCACATAATTGTTGCATGGTATAATTCTGTTCATCATGCCACTTGAAAGGTAAACAGAGGAGCAATGGATTCACCAGTGACACATGGGTATGCATTTCTCCGTCATGAATTTCTAGCCATGAGCCTAGAATTCTCAGTGCACATAGTATATTTCCAAAAGCCAATTTGTGTGGTTTGTTTAGAGCACTGTAGTACTAATAGTATTGTCCCTCAATCCAATGAAAAGCCATAGATGCAAGGAGAACAGGTGGGAAGGCAAAGCTGCCATAAGTAAGTCATATGATATAGTGTATTGTTAATGTATTTTTTGCTTCATGGGAAGATCTTTCCATACATTAATAGGCCCATGTGACCTGCTTAAGTCACCTGGAAGCCTAATTCACATGAACCTGGGTCACGAGGGTTGTGATGCCCTTTGACCCTAAAGAAGTGTATTATACTCCAAGGTTAGCATTTTGCTGTGGGGCTCACTCATGGGAAGAGTGTTCATGTGATGAAGCCAGATGAGACTCCGGGTAGCCATTAAGGAGCCCCCCAGCTTTGAAGGAGCCCCCCCAGCTTTGAAAAACCCAGACGTTGGTGCTTCTCTCTTTGGTAAATATGTATGTATTGCTTTTGGTCAGACAGTTGGAAGCCCTGTCTGTTGGTCTTTGTTGTTTGTATTTGCTCTGTTTATATAATTTCTACTTGTAATTTCTGTTTGTATTTTCTCTGAAGTTCAAGGTTCTGACTTTTCCCCTAAACTAAGTGAATGATATATATATATATATATATGTATTATATATGTGTATATATATATGTATATGTATATATATATATATATATATATATATATATGTTTGATTGTTGACCCCTTTAAAGTTGCTTTCCTTTAGAAAAGCAGATCAAAGAACCTGTGCTAGCAGTCCTCCTATGTGCTGGTGTCACTGGTCTTACACCCCCACAGAAGCTGCAAGTAACGTTGTTGTTACATATGGTAAGACTTACATCCTCCCAATTTTAACATATATTGACAAGTATTCTGTGCATCCTAATCTTGTACCAAAGAGAGTTTAGTAATAACTGATTTTTAAGTAATACTGGCACATTTTTTTTTTTAAAAAGCTTCACATAATGGTTGTGCCCCACTTTTTTTGCAAAAAAAAAATTGGCATAAAATTTGTGATGATTATGCAGTGAAATACGATATTTTTAAAAGGAATTTCTCTTTCTGTCTCTTGCTGTTCAGCTTTATTGGTCATATTAAAAATACTGATGACTTATGTGGATTTATCTTATGTCCTGTAACTTTGCCAAAGTTGTTCATTATTTCAAGTAGTCTTGTAGTTGATTTTCTAGGGTTCTCTAAGTATACCATCATATCATCTGCAAAGAGTGGTATTTTTATTTTCACATTACCTATTCTAATTCCTTCAATTTCTTTTTCTTCTCTTATTGCTTTAGCTAACATTTCTAGTACTATATTGAATAATAGTGATCATAATTCCTTCACCCCTGAAGGAAGGCTTCCAGCTTACCTCCATTACAGATAATGCTCACTGATGGTTTTAGATAAATACTACTTATTATTTTAAGGAATGGTCCCTTAATTTCTATGCTCTCTGTTGTTTTTAATGGGAATGGGTGCTATATTTTGTCAAAAGTTTTTTCAGCATCTATTGAGATAATCTTATGATTTTTGTTGGTCTAGTTACTGATGTGATCAATTATATTGATACTTTTTCTAATATTGAACCAACCCTGAATTTCTGGTATAAATCTCACCTGGTCATAGTGTATAAACCTTGTGACATATTTCTGTAATTTCCTTGCTAGTATTTTGTTCAAAATTTTTGCATCAATATTTATTAGGGAAATTGGTCTATAATTTTCTTTCTCTGTTTTACATCTTCCTGGTTTAGGTATCAGCACCATATTTGTGTCACAAGAGGAGTTTGGTAGGACTCCTTCTTCACTTATTTTTCCAAATAGTTTATATAATATTAGAATTAATTTTTCTTTAAGTGTTCGGTAGAATTCATTTGTGAACCCATCTGGCCCTGGGGATTTTTTTTTTTTTGCAGTGAGGAGATAAGTAGCATACTTTATTGTTTGTCATTTGGAATCATGGTTTGTCATTGAACATCAGAGTCCTTAAGTTTTTCAATATGGTTCATTTTTATAGTACTCTTCTTTTTAATATAAATTTGATGCAATTTAATATACAATTTATACAATTGTATGCACAATTATACAATATACAGTAATATACAATTTAATATAGATTGTCCATTTAACTCTCTATTAGTTTATACCTCTTCATAGATTTCTCTGAAAGCTCCATTTTAGTTATTTCTAACCCAGTAGTGTCTAGCACAGCAGTATTTCATTACTTTCATCTGCTATAATTTCTTCAGCTCTTTTCCAACTGATAGCCACTTAGGACAAGGGTTCTTTAGCTTTTGTTTATTTGCTTTGTGGACCACTTGGCAGTCTGGTGACACCTATGGTAACACCCTTCTTAGACTATTGTTGGTAAATACATAAAATAAAATGTATTGGATTACAAAGGAAACCAGTTATGTTATAACACGGTTATGAAATTATTTAAAAACAACAACAAAAACAGACAAGTTTACAGACCCCTCTGACAGAGGAGATAATAATTTAATTTCATGTTTTCAGTACACAACAAGGCTTGTTCAATATCCAGGATATTCTCATCAGGACTCCAATAAATGAACTATTTTTGGATCATAGAACTAGAGTCTGGTTCTCCCTTTTGTCAAAAAAAACCCTAGCAGAAACACATACATGTCTGATAGATAATCTAATAAATAGGTATTGATGATGATGTGTTTTTTTGAGTAAGTAATGTGATGTGATAGGATTTGAGCACTGAATGAGGTTTAACACTGAAAGGCTACTAATTGTCCCCTAGAGCTGAAGAGTGGTTCCCCTAAGACAGCATGGCATGCTATACAACTGAGTCATAAGTGTGAATAATAAATCCCCCAAAGGGGTCACATTTATTTGAACTTGCACTATTTGAAGTTCTAATTATCTAAAGTATAGTCATTGGTCCTAGTCCAATAGAATTTGGAGTATGAATTCAAATAAGGCCACCATTCTCACTAATTGGGCCCTAGCTATATTTGCTATTTAGCATGATATTAATGTACAAATCCCAATTGTCCAATGAACTAGGACTAGCCTCGCCAAGTTCGGGAAGGCTCATCACCAGGATAGCTACAAGATGATTTGGTTTTTGGCCAAGGCAACTCTTGAAGGTGGTCTACTATCAAAGAGAGACACTGTGATTTGTATTGGTAGATCAAGTACTCATACCTACAAAATTGCTGGAGTTTGAAGGACTAGAGTAATGAAACAACGAGGTTTAGTTTTAATCAATCCATTAGTCAATCTATAGCGGAGTAAATTTGGATAAATCTCCATTTCTTGGTTTCCTGACCAGTGCCTTTCACTGCCAAAGCCAACTCTCATTTGCTTCAATTCCAGGAACATTTATTAAGTGCCTCGGATGGATAAGGGATCATGTTAGTGCTTGGTGTGCAAATGGAAACTGATATGAATTTATATTTTAGAGAAATGGAATATGCACAATGCAATTCTAATAGTCACATATATCTGTTATAACAAGTGTATGAATGAAGCATTGACTAAGTCCTCACTAAGTACCATGCTAAGAGCTGGGAATACAAATAGAAAAGGAAGACAGTCCTTGCTCTCAAATGATTAAACTCAAGAGAGTTTGAGGAGGGAGAAAGTGCTAGAAACCACGGAGATGATCATAACAATACCACCCCCCCTCCTCTCTGTGTATATACACACATGTGTACGTATGTGTGACATGTGTTTGTATGTATATATCCTGGTGGTGAGCCCTACTGAACTTAGCTAGGCTAGTCCTAGGACATTGGATATTAAGGATATATGTGTGTATAGCTAGGCTAGTCCTAGGACATTGGACATTAAGGATATATGTGTGTATACACACACAGATAGATAGATAGATAGATAGATAGATAGATAGATAGATAGATAGATAGATATAGATATAGATATAGATATATATTACAGTGGATAGAGCACCAGCCTTGGAGTCAAGAAGACCTGAGTTCAAATATGGCCTCAGATACATACTAGCTGTGTGACCTTAGGAAAGTCACTTAACTCTATTTGTCTCTGTTTCCTTGTCATTAAAATGAGAAGAAAATGGTAAACCACTTGAGTATCTTTGCCACGAAAACTCCAAAATTGGGTCATAAGGAGTCAGAGATGATTGAAACAACTGAACAACAACCATACATACATACACACACACACACACATAAACCTATACATAAATATACTTATATAGGCACACATATATAGATATGTTCATATGCTGCTATATATACATACATATATATGTATACACACATATATATGTACACAGACACACACACATATATATGTATGGATACTTATACATCCTATAGATACATCTATGTGTATATGCTTTCTCACTTGATCCTTGCAAAAATCATGTATGACAGTTGTTATTATGTTGCTATTTTACAGATGAGGAATCAGAAAGATTAAGTGATTTGCTCAAGGTCCCAAAAACTAGTGCCTGAATACAATTGTGCAATAAGAAATGATGAACAGGCAGATTTTAGAAAAAACCTCGAAAGACTTGTATGAACTGATGCAAAGCGAAATGAGAAGAAGCAGGAAAACATTGTACACAGAATCAGCAACATTGTGCGATGATCAACTATGAATGACTCAGGTCTTCTCAGCAACACAATGATTCAAGAGGAGTACAAAGGACTCATGAAGGGAAATGCTATCCATATCCAGATAAAGAACTGATGGACTCTGAATTCAAATTGAAGCATATTTTTTTCATTTTATTCTTTCTCATGGCTTTTTTTTCTTTTGATCGGTTTCTTCTTTCACAACTGTGACTAATATGGAAATATTTTTACATGATATCATATGTATAACCTATATCAAACTACCATTTTCAGAAGAGGGGAGGGGAGGGAAGGAGGGAGGGAGAAAAATTTGGAACTCAAAATCTTGTAAAAATGAATGCTAAAAATTTTCTTGAAATGTAACTGGGGGTGGGGGGAATAAAAGAGACTCATTGCCTTAAAAAAAAAAAAAAACAACCAGTGTCTAGGCAAAACTTGAACTGAGGTTTTCCTGACTCTACTCCAAGTCCAGTACTCTAGCCTAGCTACCTCAGGAAAGGCTTCCTGCATGCAAGGGGTAGGCCCCAAGTGAAACCTTCAAGGAAGGTGGGAGAGGGATTATAACCCAGGCCAAGGCCAGTTTATTCAGAAGTCAAGAGATTAAAGTTGATTATTCCTGAACTGTTGCAGTTCAAGTCCTTTGGGTCTCTTGACTGTAGGATGTACAACGTAAATACAAGCAGCGTGAGGAGGAATCATCGTTCTTCTCTTTCTTCTGGACCCAGAGATCCTTACTATGATTTCATTTTACCAGGAAGAAGATCACCATGACCAAGAGCCACAATGGCAGATTCACAAAGCAAAACTGTCACTCCAGAATCACCAGACATTGGTGCTATAGGGGAACCACAATATCCAACCTCATCACTTACCTAGAAAGTGGCCCAGAGTAGTGAACTGACTTCCCTATGATAACAGCAAGTAAGTGGCAAAGACAGCCTTCCAACCCATATCTTCTGATGGAAAGTCTGGTGCTCTTTTCACCGTACCACCCTTACATAGCTTGAATTTTTTTCATTGCACTGTTTTGTTACATTATATTTGTGCAAATGTCTTATCTTCTACAAGACTGTACACACTCTACTACTTTTTTATAATTAAGATTTTTTCATTTTTAGTTTACAACACGCAGTTCCATATAATTTTGAGTTCCAGATTTTCTTCCCCCCCACCCCGAGATGGCGTGGAATCTGATATATCTTCTACATACAACTTTGTATTGAACTTATTTACACAATAGTTAACTTGTAAAGAAGAATTATGACCAATGGAATGAATCAGGAGAAAGAAGAAACGAAACCAAAAGAACCAAAAACAAACAAAAGAGAAAAAAAAGGGAAAAAAAAGGAGAGCAAACAGTGTGCCTCAATCTGCATTGATACTTCATAGTTCTTTCTCTGGATGTAGATAGCTCTCTCCATCATGAGTCCTTTGGAGCTGTCTTTGCACCTTGTATTGCTGAGAAGAGTTAGTCATCACAGGATCCATACATCTGTGGTTGTGTATAATGTTCTCCTGGCTCTGCTCTGCTCACTCAGCATTATATCATGTAGGTTTTTCCAGGTTGTTATGAAGTCCGTATCATCCCCATTTCTTATAGCACAATAATATTCCATTACATTCATATACCACAACTTATTCAGCTATTCCCCAATTGATGGGCATCCCCTTGCTTTCCAATTCTTTGCTACTACAAAAAAAGCCACTATAAAATTTTTTTGTGCATATGGGTCCCTTTCCCATTTGTGTGATCGCTCTGGGATACAACCGTAGAAGTGGTATTGCTGGGTCAAAGGGTATGAACATTTTTGGGCATAGTTCCAAATTGCTCTCCAGAAAAGCTGGATCAGTTCAGCAATGTAACAGTGTTCCAATTTTCCCACATCCTCTCCAGCATTTATCATTTTCCTGTTTTGTCATTTTAGCCAATCTGACATTCTAGCCAATCTAAGAGTTGTTTTGATTTGCATTTCTCTAATCAGTAGTGATTTCAAACATTTTTTCGTATGCCCATAGATATCTTTAATTTCTTCCTCTGAAAACTGTCTGTTCATATCCTTTGATCATTTCTCAAATGGGGAATGACTTGTATTCCTATAAATTTGACTCAGTTCCCTGTATATTTTAGAGATGAGGCCTATTATCAGAGACGCCAGTTGTAAAGATTTTCTTTCAATTTTCTGCTTCCCTGTTAATCTTTGTTGTGTTGGCTTTTTTTATACAAAAACATTTCAATTTAACATAATCAAAATTATCCATTTTGCATTTTGTAATGCTATCTTTTGTTGTGTCATTAATTCTTTGCTTTTCCATAAATCTGATAAGTAAACTATTCTTTGCTTCCCCAAATTGCTTATAGTATCAGCCTTTATTCCTAAATCATGAACCCATTTTGACTTTATTTTGGTATATGGTGTAAGATATTGGTCTATGCCCAGTTTCTGCCCTACCATTTTCCAATTTTCCCAGCAGTTTTTGTGAAATAGTGAATTCTTAGCCCAGAAGCTGAATTCTTTGGGTTTATCAAAGAGTAGATTGCTACAGTTGTTGACTACTGCGTCTTGTGTACCTATCCTATTCCACTGATCCACGGCTCTGTTTCTTAGCCAGCACCAGGTAATTTCGATGACTGCTGCTTTATAGTACAGTTTAATATCTAGTATGGCTAGGCCACCTTCCCTAGCATTTCTTTTCATCAATACCTTAGATATTCTAGGCCTCTTGTTCTTCCAGATGAATTTTGTTATTATTTTATCCAGCTCTGCAAAATAATTTTTGGTAGTTCGATTGGCATGGCACTGAATAAACAAATTAATTTAGGTAAAATCATCATTTTTATTATATTGGCTTGGCCTAACCATGAGCAACTGATATTTTTCCATTTATTTAGATCTGACTTTATTCACGTGAAAAGTGTTTCATAACTATGTTCATATAAGCCTTAGGTTTGTCTTGGCAGATAGACTCCCAAATATTTTATAGTGTCTACAGTAACTTTGAATGGAATTTCTCTTCCTATCTCTTGCTGTTGGGCTTTGTTAGTAATGTATAT
>JAQQSZ010010345.1:0-12536 GCA_028646595.1 Phalanger gymnotis
CTTCTTCTTCTTCTTCTTCTTCTTCTCCTTCTCCTTCTTCTTCTTCTTCTTCTTCTCCTTCTCCTTCTTCTTCTTCTTCTTCTTCTTCTTCTTCTTCTTCTTCTCCTTCTCCTTCTCCTTCTCTCTCTCTCTCTTTCTCTTTCTCTTTCTCCCCCCCCACACACAGAGGCCTATGTTTATAAAAGATATATCTCTGCACTCCATTACCCGACTCTAAAAGCCAAAAATGTAATAAATGCATCCTGGGGTCCTTTGCCTATGTGGCATGAAAAACAATTATACCAAAGAGAGAGCTAGGTCATAGAACACACATGGGTTTTTTTGTTGTTGTTGTTTGTTTTTTTCTTTCCTGCATAAGTTTAAGTATAACACAGTGGGTAAAACAATCAACGTGCAGCCTTGTTCCTTCTGCTTATATATGATACAGCCATATTGACCTTCTTCCTGTTCCTCGCCCCCAGCACTTCATATCTTGTCTCCCAGTTTTTGTCTCCTATGACATAAATTCATTCCCTCTTTTATTTCTACTTCTTAGATTCCCTGGTTTCTTTCCAAACTCAGCAAAGCCCCATGCTGTACATAAGCGTAGAGGCAGGAACTTTGAGGTCATTAGGCAGAGCTCTCCTTGTACACTTGTGACACACCAAGGCAGCTTACATGATATTAAAGGAGAGATGCTAAAACTCCCATTTGTCCCCACCGTTTCCTCTACCAGGTTTTGCTGATGCAAGGCCCCACTGAAAAAGACTAAGGCAACGTCCAGGCTTAGAGATAGATACCATTACCTCTGATAGTTTTGTAGACTTTTCATAATGCAAGCCCTTGAAGCATAGTTCAGTTTATACGAGATCAAATGAGAATACGTCTTTAAAGTGCTTGACATAGTATCTGGCACATAGTAGGTGATCAAGAAATTTTTGTCTCTCCCTTCTTCATCCCCAACTCAGTACTACCTTGTTATCTGAAAACTGCCTCTAAGAATCAAACTTCTGTTTAATTCAATATAAGATCAAATTTACTCAGTTAAAATGCAAATGTCTCTGAAAAGAAATAAGGGAGCACCTCCCGATAAAGAGAATAGATTGAAGAATTTGGAGACAGGAAGAAAGGAGTCAATGCTGAATTTGACACATTAATTATGTGACTAAGGAAAAATGCCTTTACCTCTCTGAGCCCAATGCTCATCATCTATAAAATAAGCTAATAATTATAGCATCTGCATCACAGGACTGGTTGTGGGTCACAACAGAGATTTGTTGTTAACTTGTTTCAATGATGTCCAATTCTTCATGACCCCATTTGGGGTTTTCTTGGCAAAACTACAAGAGGGGTGTGTTATTTCCTTCTGTAGCTCATTTTCCAGATGAAGAAACTGAGGCCAACAGTGTTAAGTGACTTGCCCAGGGTCACACAGCTGCTAAGTGTCCGAGGCCAGATTTGAACTCAGGAAGATGAAACTTCCTAACTCTAGTCCAGGCATTCTATCTACTGTGTTCCCAAGCTGACCTACAGGAAAGATAATAAATGTAAAAGGTTTTGCACACTAGAAAACATTATATGCATAAAGATTTAACCTTATTCTAGACTCCTTTTGAGACTGTCTTCCATTTACAATTGTATGGATATACTTATCTGTATGTTGTCTCTCCAATGTAGGATTGTGAGCTCCATGAAGCAGGGCCTGTCTTTTCCTTTTTTTTTTACCTGTTCTGAGCACTTAGTGCAGAGCCTGGCATACAGTAGGCACTTAATAAATGTTTATTGATGACCCTTGACTTTACAAAGTTTAAAGTAAGGGTTAAACAACATTTCCCCAGATACTTTGTAATCATTGTTTCATTGATTGATATATTTCAAGGCTTCAACATTTGAATGGATCTCATTTAAGTAGGTGCCCCTACCATGGTACAGGTCACTCCTCACCTCCTATCTGTGCTAATCTTGTTTTCAGTCCTCCTATATAAAGGGGTCTACTCGATGTACTGGGGTTTTTTCTCCATTTCTTGATGGCCATCAGTGAATCATATGGGCTCTCCATCTTTTACTTCTCACTCTTTTTTCACAATAGTCCCCCTTCCACTTCAGATCTCACCTTGATACCATTTGTTATGCCAATTTTTGAGCACTTGTTCTTGGTTGTGACTTGCTGGAGGTTATTTAGGCTCACTGGCTGTGAAATTGTGATCTTTGTTGATCTGTAGCCCATAAAGCAGCCTGAGAAGAATGTATGTATAGATGTGTATGTACGTATGCGTACACACACATATTTCAACATAATCATTTTTCCTTTGAAATCCACTGTATTTCTTTTATTTATTGACAAACATGATTCTGAGAGGGGTCCATAGGCTCGTAACACAAGAAATGTGAAGGATTCCTGAAAGAACAAGATCGTTGTTGAAAAGATAAGTTTTAACGTCAGGGAGGTCAAGGATAAAAGAAAATCCTAAAAACAACAAAAGAGAGTTGTTGCATGCATCTCCATTATACAGGCAAGGAAACTGAGGCTCAGAGAAGGGAAATGATTCTTCCGTTAGCTAGTATAAAAGGTGGGAGCTCAGCAAGGAGCAGAGTGGTGTCTACATCGTTAGATTTGGTCATTCTGTTAGATATTTTTACTTCATTGTTTTTTCTTTGTCACAACAAAGAATTTAATCAGAAATGGAAGAAGATTCCATGTTTATGAGTGGTAGGGATGCAAAGACAAAAAGAATTGTTATACACATACATAGAGATACACACACGCAGACACACACATACATGTATGTATTTATGTATATGTGCATTTGTGTATATATACATATACATACATACCCACATACACATATATGTATATATGTATGCATATATGTGTATATATGTATGTGTATATATACATATATTTATTTATTTGTACATTTATTTGTTTGTTTATTCATTTATTTGCTTATTCATTCATTCATTCATTCATTCATTCATTCATTCATTTATTTATTGCCCAAATGCCACCTTCATGACATTAGGTAGTGAAGGAGAACTTGGGTAGAGGGGTTTTTTTTGTTTGGGGGCAAGCTGCCCCCAATATTCAAGGATCTAAACAAAATCATCAAATCTTAGATTTAGAAAACTTTTCATTGGTCATCCAGTCCACTACATAAATAGTCTTGACCAGCTAAGTAACCTTAAACATGACACTTAATCATTCAGCCTCAGTTTCCTCATCTGTATAATGGAGATAATCATAACACTTAGCTCACAGGCTTGTCATACAAATCAGATATAATATATGGAATCTGATTTGTGAACCATAAAGTGCTGTCTACATGTTAGCTATAATTATTATTATTTTGAGAGAGGAGAGAGTTCTTTCCTGAAGTCTGTAGTTACCACATCCCACTCACAACCATGATTAGCAGTAGCTAATGTACTCACTTCTCTTTGCCCTGGATCAGGGAACCAAAGCAAAAGACAGTGATTTATAGAGATGTGGGATTTAATGAGGACAGAGTTACCAGAAGCCCATGTTTGGATGCCACACATAAAGAGCAAATGAGACAGTGGCAGGAAGACCCTTAGATTGCAACTAGTGTTTTGTCTATCAATACTAGTTAAATTTGATAATGGGGTCTTATCGAATATAAATGTCTTAATTACCAGGAGGAATGACCCTGTCTGTTAATGGTAGAAAAATGATCAAAACTGAAACCGCATAAAGTTAAATTGTTTGCTTGTCCTTTTATAAATAAGATTAATTGGGCTAAGTGAAGCCTGTGGGATAAAACGGATAAGTAGCAGTTCTCTCAGACAATTGCCTCCCTAACAGTCACAGATAAATGGATGAGGAGGTTTTCATGGGGAAACATTTATCATGGGATATTATTGTTATTATGTTTTAATGGATCTTCTCTGCAAAACTCTCCTACCCTGGTGCTTGGTGGGCCTGGGATTGGGGGTGGGGAGTGAGGATTCAAGATTCAATTAGCTTGATAGGCTCTTGAGTGGAAAGTTGTGACTTTATGGAATCTAGATGATTTCATGATGATAGGCAGCAGGTCTCCGTGGAAGACAACCATTTATTTACCATTCTCTCTCTCCAACCATCACTTAAATCTCACATGGTCCCCAGCCAACAAAGTATGTTCACACTTCCTGACAGCTCCTCTCTTGGAGATAGCCCAGCAGGTACAGAAGATGCAACATTCAGTTGTCTGGTTTATTTTATTTAAAAAGCAATAATAAAGGCTAGATTTCTGAATTGTGATTTCAGATGAGCTTTCAGACCAAGGAGACATCTGCTCAGGCATCACCTAATCACAGGATCATGGGCCTAGAGCTGGAAGGAAATTTCACTCCAAAAGTAGAATCTTCACTCACCACACCTAGCGACTATATACGTATATATATATATATATACGTATATGTATATATACGTATATATATGTGTGTGTGTGTGTGTATGTATATATATGTATATATTATATGTGTGTATATATGTATAATTTTCCCCAAATTACATGTTAAAATTTTTTAACTCTGGTTTTTATTTAAGCTTTGAGTTCTAAATTCTATACTTCCCTCTCTCTCTCCTCATCTACTCCCTGAGATGGCAAACAATATGACATAGGTTAACCATGTGCAACCATGTAAAACATTTCTATATTAGTCATTTTGTACAAAAAGACTTGAATAAATAGCAACCTTATGTTTTTCTGTAATAAGGTATTTATTATCTTGAATATTATGCTTCTATAATACTTGAATTATGACTTAGGGAGACATCTGTTTCACTGGTGAATATCTCATGACTATAATATGTCTTATTTTTATTCTCTAGCTTTGATTTTGTGAACATGTTCTATAGACATGATCATGAAATCATAGACAAGGTTTCAAAACTCTCAATTCAACTGAAGGCAACATGATGGAGGTAAGGCCAAGAAAACGTTGACAAGGACCAAGCAGAAATGCTACAAACTCACAATTTCTAGTGTTTCAATAAATGCTAGTAAACACTTTGCATACACATATAGTTATTAAGTCTATGCAATTATTAGTAGAGCCTATATCTCTGTGCTTAAATACCGGAAAATTTCTGTCATTTCCACTTTCAATATTTGAGACCTTTTCAATGCTTCTCTTGAGTTTTTCATTTGGAAGTAAAATTTTCTATCCAGCTCTAGTCTTTTCATTAAAAATGCTTGAAAGTCCTCTATTTCATTGAATGTCTCTCCCCACTCTCCAAGGTTTATATTCAGTTTTGTTGGGTAGGTGATACTTAGTTGTAATTCTGGCTCCTTTGCCCTCCAGAATATCATATTCCAAGCCCTCCAATCCTTTAATGTGCAAGCTACTCAATCTTGTGGTTCCACCATACTTGAATTGTTTCTTTCTGGTTCCTTGCAATATTTGACCTTGACCTGGGAACTGTGGAATTTGGCTACAATATTCCTGGCAATTTTCATTTTGGGATCTCTTTCAGCAGGTGATCAGTGGATTCTTTCAATTTCTATTTTACCCTCTGGTTCTAGAATATCAGGGCAGTTTCCTTGTTAATTTTTTCAAAAATGATGTCTAGGCTCTTTTTTTTGATCATGCCTTTCAGGTAGCCCAATAATTTTTAAATCATCTCGTGGATTTATTTTCTAGGTCGGTTGTTTTTTCAAATAAATTATTTCAAATTGTCTTCTAATTTTTTCGTTCTTTTAATTTTATTTTACTGTTTCTTGATTTCTCATAAAGTCATTGACTTCCATTTGGCCAATTTTCCTTTTTAAGATTTTTTTTTCTTCAGTAAATTTTTGTGACTCTTTTTCCATTTGGCCTCGTCTGTTTTTGTAAGATGTTATTTTCTTCAGTATTTTTTGTGTCTTCTTTACCAAACTGTTGACTCTTTTTTCATGATTTTCTTTTTCATTCTCATTTCTCTTCATAATTTTTCCTCTATCTCTCTTACATCATTGTCAAAATCCTTTTAGAGCTCTTCCACGTCCTGAGACCAATTCATATAATTCTTGGAGGCTTTGGATGCAGGAGCTTCAAATTTGTTATTTTCTTTTGTATGTGTTTTGAACTTCCTTGTCACCAGAGTAACTTTCTATGGTTGGAATTTTTTTTCCTATTGTTTGATCATTTTTCTCAGCCTATTTCTTGACTTTTAAGTCTTTTTTAAAGGAGGGCTCTGCTTCCATGATGGAAGGCACTCTTCCCAAACTTCAGGATTTTGTGTAGCTCTGTTTAGAGATACTTCTAGGGACCTGTCAGTTTTCAGTTCTTCCAAGGTAGTATGACATAAAGAGAGGTATGTTTACTATTCTCCTGGCCTGTGCTCTAGTCTGTGAGTATCCAAAAGCACTCTTTTCTGCCCTGGAACTGTGACAAGGGTCCCCACTCCACTGTGGCTGCAAGCTGGGGCATGCCAGTGGTCCTCCTGACCCTGGGACTGACACACAGGACTATGAACTGGATCTGAGTATGGCAAAGAAACAGAATCCTGCCTCAGTGCTAGCAAAGAAACCCCTGTAATCTCCTTCTGACTAGTTCAATCCTCTTACTGTATGTGGACTGAGAGCTTTCAAAATAGCCACTGCTACTGCTGATTCAGTCACTCCTAAGGCCTGCTCTTGGTTTGCTGTGTCTGGGTTTGTGCAGTTGTGGCCTGTGCTGGACTGTGCTCTACTTTCACCCAGGTGCTACAGAGCTTTCCTGCTGACTTTCTAAGTTGTCTTTGGCTGGAAAATTATTTCACCCTATGCTTTTGTAGGTTCTACTGCTCCAGGAATTGTTTTATGGCATTGTTTAAAGGTGTTCAGAGGGGTTTTGGGGAAAGTCAGGAGAGTTGCTGCCTTTTTTCTGCCATGTTGGCTTTGCCACCTTGCTATAACAGTGACCTTATTTTTAAGAAAATTCAAGCCTAAGAAAATTGTCACTGACCCAAAGTCACAAAGGTAATATGTGTCAGGGGGTGGCATTTGAACACTAGTTCACAAACTCAAGAGCAAGCACTCTTTCACCTTTACCATTTCAACTGTGCACTTTAACAACTGAGGCCCATGTCACATAGTGGGCTTGAAGTAGAGTCAGGCCTTGAACCCCGGTCATGAATAGCCAGTTTTTTTGCATGGCTCCACACTGCCTTCAGCTAATTTCATGAAATATGATTAAATTTGTTCTTTAGGGATCTTATTTTAGGGTGAAGTTCCCCTCCCACTTACCCCACATCCAGACCTCCTCATAATCTCTCAGATGAGTTTGGCATATAGCTTACAAGCAGAAATTCACACATTAAAGAAAATGTGTTAATTCCTCGGTTGCTATGAGACCCTCAGAATCACAGTGTCTCTGAATCTAAGAGTCAGAAGGGAACACAGAAAGCATCTCATCCAAATGGCACTAATGCAGAAATTCCTTTTATAACATTCCTAACAAGTGGTCATCTAGTCATCAAGCTTTCTCTTTGAAAGCAGAGAAGGGAAAACATACCTCCCAAGCAGTCCAATATACTTAGATAAACTTAGTAGATTTTCTTTTCATTTACCCTCCAGCCTTCTCTTGGTGATATCTACCCATTGGTTCTAATTCTGCTCTCTGGGGTCAAGCAGAGCAAAGACAATTGCACAGAGTAGCTCTTCAGACATAGGAATACAGTGGTCATCCTCTGACCCCCCCCCCATCCCCGCCACTTCCCAACCAAGTCTTTTCTTTGAAAGGATACATCTCCTGAGTTTATTTAATCAACTCAATCAATCAACAAACATTTATTAGCTGCCTTCTATGTGCCAGGTATCATGTTGAATGCTGCTGCTCCTGCCATTTGTCCTTTTTTCTCAGAGGACCATGACATCAGGGAGGTGATGCCATGATGTGCAAGTGACTTGGATTTAAGAGAGGGAAGGCTGTGTAAAGTCACCAGCCTCACTTTCTCCTCTGGAGCCATATGGGTAGAGTGGCCAGATATGATCAGGACAACTGGAGATGGCCCAGGATATAGTGGAGGACCTTGGCCTTTTCAAGCTAAGGTCTTTAAAAGGGCTCAGTTCGACCAAAGCAGTGCCCAGTCAGTGATTAAGGCATAAGTGCTAAATGCTGGGGACAGACAAAAGATACTCCCTCTCCTCAAGAAGCTTATAATCTAATGGAATGACTCAGGTCAACATCCAAATAATCATGCACTATTGAAGTTGGATAGGATGTCAGTAGTCATTTAGTCTAGTCCAACTTTTACCTGAATAAGAAGTTCCTTTGTAACAAATACAATGAGGAGTCATCCAGTCTTTGTTTGAAAACCTCCAGTGGCAAAGAGTTCCCAAGACAGATGATTACACTTTGGTCTAATTCTTAGGAAGCTTTTCCATACCAGCATGTTTCCAGTTCCATCTTTCCTATTTCTCCCTACTGCTTGTATTTCTGCCTCCTGGAATCAGACAAAGAAGTTAAACATCTCGTTCCCCCAGACAGCTCTCCAAATACTTGGAGGCAGCTATTGGCCCTATTCTGCATCCCTTACTACCAGTATTCTCTCCTGAAAGCCAAACAGCCCCAGTTCCTTTGAGTGACTTTGGTTGATTCACAGATCCACACAAAATCATCAAATGTCAGAGTTGGAAATGACCTCATTGGCCATTCAGTTCAGTACATATCTAAAGAAGAATCACCTTTACAATGCACCTAACAGGTCATCATCACATCTCTGTAAGAAAGATATCCAGATAAAGATCCAATTTTATTCAAGAAACTTATTTTAAATATTTATTCTGTGTACACATAAAACCATCACATTTCAGAATTTGCAGAGATCTCTACCCCAGTCTAATGCATACCTAGAGAAGAATTGCCCTTATAGTGTGTTTAAGAGCTTGCCATCACACCTTTGCAAGGATGACCTTTAGATCTTAAGAATTCTATTTCATTCAATAAACTATATTAAGTGTCTATTACGTGTAAGGAATGGCATCCACAAGTGAGAGAGAGGGAAGGACTTCAAGTATAGTGAGGCCCATCTGTGGCGAGGGCTAGCCTTTATGTGTCTCAAAGGGAGACAGAATAGATATCTATAACCTCTTTTCTCCAAAGACTTTCCTTTCTGCCTGGAGAAGAAATAGAAGATTGAGCAGGGGGCTATTCTCCTCTCTTCAGAGAGACAAATAGAATTATATCTAACTGATCCCTTAAATATTGTTCCTCCGGTTAGTTTGAGGTAACTTCTAATCACTTTATCATTTTGAGATGGAAGTGACCTGAAAGCTCTATATTCAAGGCTTAATCCCTTTTTCCACCAAATGCCACTTCCACAATGAACATACATAGTTAATGGCAGAGAAAACCCATCTATTCAAATCATAACCCAACAGAAATCTGAAGAGCTATTCATAGGTGGATATGTACCAGACAATACAGAGTAAAAGTGCTCTCCAATTGGGATCAAAGTAATTCAGCTCAACTAAAAGAGTGTCCTGGATCTCACCCAAGATGAAACTCCCCAAAATGTATATTGTAACAAGCTGGAGACAGAGACATTAGGAAGACTACCAGCTTCTCTCACATCTCAGAAACATTTCCTTCAGCAACCTGGTGGAGTTGTTGACTTCTTCTATCTTCTCTCTCAAAGCTAGAAGTTGGAATTGCCTGAAGTAGCTTGATGAGAGTCCAACAAAGGACTTGAAGTTCTATGAGTGTCAAAGGAGGACTAGAGGAGGCTGAAATTATCTTATCTCTCACCAACTCTACCCCATCCTTCACCCAGAGTAGGGCATTCATCTCTACCAATAAGGACAGAGTCCCATACCAGTGGGCATGGGTTACATCTGTATGCATCTTTTATATGCCTAATGATTTGCATGTTTTCTCCACCATTGGACTGCAAACTCCTTGAAGTCAGAGATCTTTTTGACTTCCTTTGTATACTCATCACTTACGAGAATTCCTGCACACAGTTGATGCTTGATATGTGCTTCTTAATTTACCGGTTGATAATAAGTACTAAGCAGATGCAGGTTGCTTGACTCACTCACATTAGGCATTATTCTGGGTGTTGGGAGAGCAGACAAAAAAAGAAAAAGTCTGTGTGTTCAGGGAGCCGCATTGTAAGAAGCAGAGAACAAAGCACATGCTTGAGAGGCACATTAATGTTCTTGACAATATCCAGCCAGAGACTTCACAATGTTCAACTTTTTAAGGATTCATACATACCATGGTATAAAGAGACCTGGTGAATCATGGTGGCTCAAACCAACCAAGATAACTGTTTTTGGGTCTTCCTCTCTTCTGATCTAGAGGTGAAAAGAAGCCAGGAACCTCCATTCCAATTCTAATCCTGCAAATACTTCTGGCCCATAGCAAAGTTGCATGACATTTTTAAAGCATGAAAAATATTCTCAGCCTTAATTCAAAGCATTGTATTTCAAAGGAAATTTAATAAACAATGCTTTCACAGACACATGGAAACCTGCTCTGCACAAACAGTAAAGATCCTTGTCTGAAAGTAATTCTCTCCCTACTCCTCAGGCCACCAAGGGAATAAAAATCAAAAGATTGGTAGCGCATCTGAGCTGATCATTTGTCATCAGTGAGCTGCGAGCTGAGCTCCAGACTTTTGTGTTCTCAGCTAAATTTAGATAATAATACCTTTGGGCTTCATATGCCATCCAGGACCCCCGTTCGCCCCCAGTGGACAGATTAGCAATAATGACAGCAATAAGATGTCTTGGTACTGTTAGTTCCTTCCTTCAGATTAGTTCAAAGAACTTTGCCAACCCAAATTCCCTTAGATCTATGATATCCCAGAAAGGCAGACAGAGTGAGAGGATTTCTGCTGTTGTTTGACAAACAGGGGACGCAGCTGTAGGAAGAGATTCTTTTTTTCCTTTTTGTTCATACAGGAACTATGTGTGGGCAGCTAACAGGCAGCATGGTAGAGTTGAATGAGCCCTGGATTTGGAGCCAGAAGATACAGGTTCAAATACTGGCTCTCCTGTTTTCTATATTAATGACCCTGGGCTGTTTAGTGCTTAGCACGTGCCAGGCACTGTGCTGAGTGTTGGGAATGAAAAGAAAGGGTCGCACACACACACACACACACACACACACACACACACACACACACACACATTCCTTTTTCTCAAGGAGTTCACAGTCCAATGTAGCTTACTGGAAACATCCGAAACATATAAATTGTATGTGGCCAACATTCAACAAGCATTTACTGAGCTTCACATATGCCATGAATAGTGCTAAGTACTGGGGATTTGAGGAAAGGCAAAAACATGATCTCTTCCTGTAAGTAGTTTATAGTCTATTATACATGGGGAGGAATTTCTAAGTGAAGCCATTAGAGAGGAGGAGATCTGCTGTAGAAAGTGGAACTTGAGCTAAGGGAAGTTAGGGAAACAAATAATAGCTAGTATTTCCATAGTACTTCAATTTTTACAAAGTACTTTATCGATTTTATCTTATTTTATGTGTGTGACAATCTTGAGAGGCAGGTGGTGTTATCATCCTTACTTTACAAATGAGGAAATTGAGACAGAGACTTGTCCAGAGTTGCAGAGCTAGTTAAATATATAAATCTGGATTTGTACCCAAGTCTTCAGAATCTAAATCCATCACTTGTCCATTTCACCATCCCATTGCCATTGTCAAAGAAACAGAGGTTAGGAGGGAGCATCTTCCATGCAGGGACAGAAGAAGGAGTATTGTGTGCAAAGATCAACAGGTGGGGGGGGGGCGGAGCCAAGATGGCAACTGGAAAGCAATAACTGGCGTGAGCTCCCCACCAAGTCCCTCTAAAAACCTATAAAAAAAATGGCTCTGAACCAATTCTAGAACTGCAGAACCCACAAAGTAGCAGAGGGAAGCAGGGCTCCAGCCCAGGACAGCCTGGATGGTCTCGGGGTAAGGTCTGCCTGCACGGAACTCCCAGCTCCCAGCTGAGGGGAGCCGAGCTGAACCAAGCAGAGCCCAGCGTGCGCAGCGCGGCGCGGCAGACCGCGGACTGACGAGACCAGGAGTGGAGCCGAGAGTGTCCTAGCATGCTGAATTACTGAGCTGTGGCATGTACCAGACCTCACAACCCACAAACAGCAAAGACAACAGAGAAAGTTAGTGGGAAAAGCTGCGGGACGATGACGGAGTTTGCGGTTCAGCTACCACCCCTGGGGCAACGGAGGGAGGGCAGCTTTAGAAATTCAGCTGCAGTTGCTTCTGGCCCCAGGCCCACCTGGTGGGAAGAATTAAGTGGCTGATCAGAGCAGGAATACAGAGCCTGCTGAAGATTTAAGCCCAGTCCAGGTAGGGGGTTCTTGGGGAAGGAGGAGTGCTGGTGAGGCAGCGCATCCGCCCAAGTGTGGAACATAGAACTCTTTAGTCACACCCCGTTGAAAAACTCAAGGGTTAAGTAAGTTGTCTGGGAACATGGCCAGATGGCAAAAACACACCCAGATTCAGTCTCAGACTCTGGAGTCCTTCTTTGGTGACAAAGAAGACCAAAACATACAGTCAGAAGAAGTTAACAAAGTCATAGAGCCTACAACAAAAATCTCCAAGAAAAACATGAACTGGTCTCA
>JAQQSZ010010346.1:0-12536 GCA_028646595.1 Phalanger gymnotis
CTTCTGGCTGTATGTTTTGGTCTTCTCTGTCACCAAAGAATGATTCCAGAGTCTGAGACTGAATCTGGGTGCAGTTTCGCTGCCTGGCCATGTTCCCAGCCAACTCACTTGACCCTTGAGTTTTTCAGCAGGGTCTGACTGCTTGTAGACCAAAGAGCTCTATGTTCCAAGCCTGGGGGGATGCGCCAGCTCTGCCACATCAGCACTCCTCCTTCCCCAAGAACCCCCAACCAGGACTGGACTTAAATCTTCAGCAAGCTCTTCACTCCTGCTCTGATCCTCCACTTAATTCCTCCCACCAGGTAGGCCTGGGGCCAGAAGGAACTGCAGCTGTAGTTCTAAAGCTGCCCCACCTCCACTGCCCCTTGGGTGGTGGCCAAACCGCAAACTCTATCCTAGTGCCCAGCAGCTTTTCCCACTAACCTACTCTGTTGTCCTTGGTGTTTGTGGGTGGTGAAGTCTGATAACTGCCACAGCTCACTGATTCAGGGTGCTAGGGCATGCTCCACCCAGCTCCCAGTCTGGTCAGTCCGCGCCGCCCACACTCTACTCAGCTCCACTTCCCTCCTCTCCCAGCTCCATGCGGGATCGACCTTACCCAGAGACCATCCAGGCTGTCCTGGGCTAGAGCCCTGCTTCCCTATGCTATTTTGTGGGTTCTGCAGTTCCAGAATTGGTTCAGAGCCATTTTTTATAGGTTTTTGGAGGGACTGGGCAGGGAACTCACACTAGTCCCTGCTTTCCAGTCTCCATCTTGACTCCACCTCCCACCCCACATCAATTTTTTAAAAATTATTCTCTGAGACTTTTAAACATATGGAACCAACAAGGGGGGAAATCATAAAAATAGCTGACATTTACATAGGACTTTAAGATTTGCAAAGCATTTTGCACTCATTATCTCATTTGCTCCTTAGAATGACCCTGGGAGGCAGGTAATATTATCATCTTCACTTAGTGGACAAGAAGACCCAGACACATGGAGGTTGCCCAATTTGGCAAGAACTGGATCAGAGATGGCCAAGCAGGTCTAATGACTCCATAACCAGGCTTCTTTTCCCTCTATTGTATTTTAATGCCCTTGCTGGCTGCTTCCAGAGCTAAGATCTTCAGAAGGAGTTACCTGGCTCACACATACCCCCTGGGTTTCAGTACCAAATGCTGAAGAAAACCCAAGCTTCTTGGTCTTTAACTATGGGAACCCTCCTAGCTGAGCCAAGGTTAGCTCAGGTCTGTTTTCTTCTCTCAGCAGCTGTGAAGAGCAGACAGGTTACATAACCCCTTGCCCCCACTCTACCCCAACATCTGCACCCGAAGTGGGAAGTCTGAGTTGGCAGCACTTTGCCAAACAAAGGCCAGATGCAATCTTTTTGACATGGGTTGGCACTGACCCAGTGCCTGCAAGCCAACTCCAGTCACATGGACAGGCAGGAGGGGCAGCCAAAGGCGGAGGGAGAGTACAGAGAACAAGCCTTACTGGCACTTCCATCCTTCAACGGGCACCATGTAAACATCACCAGGTCGGAAGAAAGTCAGACCCATGTATAGACCTGTGGTTGGTGACAGCGTCAGTGTGAGAAAGCTCAACTGGTAACTTCTTTTTATGACCTTGAACAAGTCCTGTCCTTTCTTAGGGAAACACAGTCCAATGGAGAAGGAAGGTCAGATATAATAAACACATAAATGTGTATGTATATATAAATATATTACTTTAGGACTTGCAAAATACATATATTATCTCATTATTATCTCATTCACAACAACACTGGAAGGTAGGTGCTATTATTATCCCTGTTTTACAGATAAGGAAACTGAGGCTGAGCGAGATGAAGTGGACTTGCCCAGGGTCACCCAGGTAGTAAGTATTGGAGGCAAGATTTGAACCCAGGTCTCTTTGAATCATCATCATCGTCATCACCATCACCATCATCATCACTAACATTTACACATAGCACCTACTATGTGCCAGGCACTGAGTTAAGTGCTTTACCATTATCTCATTTGATTCTTACAACACCGGGAAGTAGGGGCTATTATTATCCTCATTTTACAGATAAGGAAACTGAGATTTGAAAGAGGTTAAGTGGACTTGCCCAGGATCATCCAAGTAATAAGTGCTGAGGGCAAAAGTGAACCCAGGTTTTCCTGATTTCAAGTCTAGGACTCTTATCTATGAACCACCTAGCTGCCTCATAACATGATCTTTCTAAGGTCTGACGCATAGGATCCTAGATTCTAATCATGAGATGACAGATTTAGCGCTGGATATACCACCAAGTCACAAAGACTCAGACATGACTCAAAATGCCTGAGAACAACAACAACACCTGACGAACCTTAAAGAGAATCTATCCCAAACCCCACCACCTCATCTGGTAAATGAGGGAAATGAGGTCCAAGGTTAAAAAAAAATACTTACACAAGGTCATAAAGGTTGTATGTATAAAGTTAAATTTGGACCCATGTTCTCTCACTCCAAATGAAAGGCTCTTTCAACTATTCCACAAGGTCTGTCACTAACTTGAAAAATCTATTAATGACCCTTTTTCAGTCCGGCTTCCAGTCCTCTCCCTCTTACCATCGCCACTCCGCTGAAACTGGTCATCGATTGCTTCTCAATTGCTTAGTCCACAGGTTTTTTCTCAGTCCTTGTCCTTACTGAACTTTCTGAAGCATGTGACATTGTTGACCCTCTTCCTTAGCTTCCATAACTGTGTTTTCTCCTGGAGGTCCTCCTACCTCATCTGATCACTTTTTCTAAGTATCTTGTGTTGGATTGTTATTCCTGTCCTTTCCCCTAAATGTGGGTGAACCCTAAGGCTAAGACCTGAACCCTTTCATCTCCACACGGTTTTCCTTGTTGATCTCATTTGCTTTACCTCTTTACAGATACTTACCAAATCCATAAATCCGGCGGTAACTCCTCTCCTGAGTTCCAGTCCTGTATCTCCAAATACCTATTGTAGGTATCTCCAACTGGATGTCCCAGAGGCATCTCAAACTTGATGTGTCCATAAATGACTTTCTCATCTTTCCCATCAAACCCACAGCTCATCTCAATTTCTGTTGATGGCATCACCTCCTCTCTTAGTCACGCAAGACTAGAACTGCAGAGTTGGTTTTGATTCTTCTTTCTCTTTTATCTTTTACATCAAAACAGTTACTAAGGCCTGCTGATTCTATGTCCATAAACTCTCTTGCCTTTGTCTCTTCCTCTTTAATCATGCTGAATCACGGAACCACAGAATTCCAGGGTTACAGGAATATCAGGAGATATCAAGTTTACCCCAAAACCAAAAGGAATCCTGACTATAGCCCAATCAACAAGTGGTCATCCAGCCTCTGCTTGAATAGCTTTTCTTTTGCAATCCATATTAGTCATTTTGTACAAGAAGACTCAAATAAAAGAAAAAGAATGAAGGAAAGTGGAAAAATAGCATGCGTCAGTCTGAATTCAAACAATATTGGTTCTTTCTCTGGGGGTGTATACATGCTTCATCATTAGTCCTTTGAGATTGTCTTGAAGCATTGAACTGCTGAGAATAGCTAAGTCATTCACCATTCCTCATCATACAATATCACTGTTACTATGTATACCATTCTTCGGGTTCTGCTCACTTCACTTTGCATCTGTTCATGTAAGTCTTCCAAGTTTTTCTGAAATCATTCCGCTTGTCATTTCTTGTAGCACAATAATATTCCATCACAATCGTATACCACTCAGTTTGAATATCTTTAGGGAGAGGGAAGCCAGCAACTTCCCAAGGCAGCCCATTCCAGTTCTAATTGTTCTAATTGTTAACAAAAAAAAAGTCTCTTACAAAAGGCTAAATTTGTCTCCTTACCACTTCCACCCATTGTTCATAGTTCAATCCTCGGAGGCCAGCTTCCTCATTCAGGATCTCTCCAACATTGAGAGACTAGTAGAATAACCCTTTAACTGGTCTCCCTGACAATCCCCTCATAGTTATCAAAATGATTTTCCTAATACATAGATCTGACCAAATTTCCCAGCTGCTGAAAAACCTTAATTGGCTCCCTACTGTCTAGAACAGTAGCATCCAAACTTTGTTTTTTAATCACACACCCCTCTCAGTAAAAATGTTTTGAGCATGCACCTTAATATATCTATTTAATTATATGTGTGTATATGATACACTAATATATGTATGTATTAGTATATAAGTTCATTGTGATATCATTTGATTCATTCTATTTGTGTCTTTAGTGAGTAGCACAGTGCCTGGCACATAGTAGGTACATAATAAATAGTTGCTGATTGCTCATAAGTCATACACAAAATTTCTAAAGGATGAGCTAAAGATAATATAAAGATAAGTAATATTTTGGATTCTAAAATTTTATTTATTAATGGTAAAAAAAACTTTTTACTCTTGCCATAAACATGAATGATAATTTTTTTTGTAATGATAGCAATGTAACTGAACTGCTTTCAAAAAAGATCCCTGCTTATATCCTAGCAGATAGGGCATACTTGTAAATAATAATATTCTACTAAAGATTCCTTATTCATTTAATTTGATCAATATGTCTAACCAAGCAGGTAAACAGTTTAGGTACTATTTAATTGAAAGATACATAATAAAACAAGAAAACAATTGGTCATAACAGTGAATATAACAGCTTTTCATCAGGGAGTCATATATCTCTGTTGGTAGAAATTCACCATAGATGAAGCAAAAACAAGAAAAAGTGAATTATCCTTGATTTCAATTTACTATAAATTGATTCCTCTTTCTTTCTGTGATTCTGCTTAATGAAAGGTATCATGCCTTAATTTCCTGTCCCTGTCTGGATATTTGACAAGTGTTTTTGTATCAGAGGAAAGAAAAGCAGGCTAGAGTGGGGCGTTCAGGAAGGAGAGCCCTATGCAGGGTCTAGCCCTATCCAGAAGTCTTAATGCCATTTTTTCAGCTATTATACTTTGCATGAACCACAGCCATAGCCTCCTAATTGGTTTCTCTGCCACAAATCTCACCCTTACTCCAATCCATCCTCCAAACAGTTGCCAAAGTGAGTTTCCCAAAAATCTACCTTTAATATTAAAACTAAACTATAATTTTTGAACTCCCTATGTAATAATAAGATTGGAAAGGTAGGTTGGGTCTAGGTGGTGAAAGGCTTTAAATGACAAATAAGCAGTTTATATTTGAACCTAGAGCCAATAGGGAGCCAGTGGAGTTTAGTGGGGTTGAGAGTGATACGGTCAGATCTGCACTTTGAGGGAGGGGAGGTGAAGGTGTGGAGGACAGAATGCAGCAGGGTGAAATTTGAGGGAGGAAAATTGACTAAAGGCTATTGTCAAGGGCCAGACAAAGGGGGTGAGATTCTGAGCTAGAGTGTTGGCTGCGTGAGTAGAGAAGATTCAGCGGATGCTGTAGATAATGTGGAGATGGAAATTACAAGATTGGTAACTGCTTGAATAAACGCGAGCAGAATCGAGGATGATTTCTAGATTGCGAACCTGACTGATGCCCTTGACAGAAATGAAAATTGAAAGAGAGGCAGGTTTGGGGCAAAAGATAATTTAATTAGAGTTGTATCTTAAATGTAGAGCAAAATCCGTCCATGCCTGCTCATTTTGTCTGACTTACTCTGGCCCAATCAAGATGAAAAAGAGGGAGAGGAGTTCTTACTCAATCGTCACTACCCCATTGTGCAGAGCCTGCCTTCTGGGGGGTAGGGCACCAGCCTCGGCCACAAGGAGCTGATCTGGGGAGCCGGGGGCTGTAAGTTTCACTTTAGCTCCCTTGAGCTCACAGCTACGTGGTAGCCACCCCTCATGGCATCCTAAGGCTCCTACTATGTATGCTCTGCAGATGGCAGAGGCAAGAGTCAATTGAGGGCTTGCTCCCTCCCTTTTGAGGGTCCAATGAGTCGTGGGCCTTTCCTGCTTCATCATTCCCAAGAGTCAGTTTCACTTGGAGGACAGGAAGCATCCCAAGCCTTCATCATCCCAATTGTCCCAATACTGAGCTAGCAGAGGTATTCAGCTGAAATCCATCAGGGGAACTCTGGGGATCGTCTGCAGAAACCCCAATTACACTTCCTGCTTCTATTCCCACTGAAAACAACCTTTATTTCTTCAAATTTTACTGGGGAACTTTGTCTCTCTCACTCTCTACCTGGCATGGTATATACATGCTTCACTTCCCAAGTGGACTTTGAGCTTCTCAAAGGACCATCTCTTCCTTTTACATCTTTCTGCACTTATTAATCAGCACAAGGTCTTGCATATAACAAGTTTAATAAATGTTTAAGTTGAACTAAATAAAAGTCCCTTCCACTCTCTGGGTCTCAGTTTTTCTATCTGCAAATAATAGGCACAATAAAAAGGAAGGGAATGGGCTGTATCAGTTGTAAGGTTCCTTCCAACTCCAAATCACATGATCATAAAAACTTATAGTCTATGATCTGCCTAATGTGGCAGAAAGAATATTGGCTCTGAATTCTAAGGATCTGGGTTCAAATCCTACATCTGATGTTAACTACCTGACATTGGGCAAATCTTTTCATCTCATTGTGCCTCAGTTTCCTTTTCTCTTAAATGAGGAAGCCATACTAGATGGCCTCAAAGGATTTTGTCGAGTCTAGCTAGATCTCTGATCCTACGAACTCTCCATGTGATCGTGAGTAATTCCCTTCCCTTAGATGAGGGGTACTACCTAGTGTGTTCTTAGACCAGAAGTACGGACAGATAGCTAGCAAATTAACTCAGAAATGAATGTTTATTATGGGGAAGCATATCGAGTATACCAGACCATTAGAGGGTTTTCTGATTGGCTGAGAAGTTTAGGAACTGTAGAATGAGCCAATGACCTTAGTGTGTCCAACAGAGAATTACAAATTAAATTTGGAGGCCTTCTGAGAGAAAACTATTATTCTGAACCCAGGAAGGCTGTGGCAGCAGTGGCTCCAAGAAAGATTTGAATTACCAAGATAGATTTAGGGGGAACTTGAGTCTGGATAATTTAAGGAAGTTTAGTCTACCTAGCTCCTAGTGTAGCACTGGACAGATTTCTCATATGTGCACTTCTGATGAACTTCCTCTCTGTTATATTTAAATTTATATACACTCTTTTACCTCTGTAAATAAACCCTAGCAAATGGATTCCTGTGGTCTGGGGTGTGTGGAGACAGTGGGGAGAGGAGAAGAGGGAAGTAGGCTCTGGGACAGGGCACCTGGAGAGAGCAGCAGTAGCAAAAAAAGATGGTAGGCAATTGGGGATTTGGGGGCAATAGTCCTCTGAGACCAAGGAAGAGGCAGGTGGAGTCTGAGAGGTCAGTGTGCTCAGGGCCTCCAGTGGACTCGAGGGATATTCTTTACTGAGAAGGTCAACGTCAAAGAAACTTGGGGCCAAAGACTCCTGGGAATTGGCTCCAGCCCCCTAGGAGCAGACACCCAAGTGCCAGGGTAGGATCCTGGCATTCTTCACAGTCTCCCCTGCTTGGTTGTGATCTCCTTGCTGTATGCCCCTCTGTGTTCCCAGGTAGAATTCCTCACTACACTCAGTGACCAGTCAGTAGAGATGTGTCGATATCAGCCCTGCCCAGCATGCAATAGGTGCTTAATAAATGCTTGTGGAATGAATGAATGAGGTTACATAGGTTACAAAGGATGTAAATAAGGTCATAGAGTTAATAAGTCTTATTTCTTATAGTTAATCCTGGGGCTTCTCATTCCCAAGTCAGTATATTTTTTTTATTCTGAACTTAAGAAAACAAGTATTTCTATGACATAGTAGAATAGAAAAAAAAAAAGACGATTGTACATGAAACTGCAAATCTATTATGTACAACTTGCTATTTCTTTTAAACATATATAAAGTTATCATGCAATTTTCTTATTTTTCCCTTTTTTTCTTCCCCCCACCCCGCCCTGGAGATGGCTAGCATTAGACATATATATATATTTTTTTCTCTGTGTGTATGCATATATGTATATATATATGTATGTAAAATCATTCTATACATACTTCGGTTTATCAGTTCTTTCTCTGGATTCAGACAGCATCTTCCTTCAGATGTCCTTTGTTGTTAACTTGGGTATTGATAATAGTCAAAATGACTTATTTGCTCAAAGTTGTTCTTAACACAATATTGCTGTTGCAGTATACAACGTTCTCTTGGTGCTGCTCATTTCTCTCTTCATTACTGCAAGCAAGGCTATCCACATTTTTCTAAGATTATCGAGCTCACTGTTTCTTGTAGAACAGTAGTATTCCATCACGATCATAGGTCACAATGCCTTTAGCCATTCCTCAGTTGATGAGTATTGCCTCAATTTCCTGGGTTTTGCCACCACAACGAAAGCTGCTATAAATATTTTCATCTTTGGAAACAAGTTTAGTAGTGGTATTGCTGAGTCAAAGGGTATAGGCAATTTAACAACTCTTTGGGCATAATTCCAGATTCCAAGCCAAGCCAGTGTTCTTTATATTACAACACCAGGCTGAAGTTTTCTTATATCATTTTCAAGTTCATGGTTGGACAAAAAAGAATAGAGAAAAGGACTAAATCTGTGATTTCATTGGTCTATAGAACTCCTGGGTCAGGAAACGCCTTCCACCAAGGCCACCACCTATGCAACCATATTAGAGGGTGTGCCCAAGGTCACACAGCTAATAATTATCGGAGGTAGAATTTGAACTCAGGGCTTCCTGATTATAGACCAGGCCTCAAGGCCACAGTTGACTTTGTAGGTCCTTGGGCACAGCCTTTTGACTGAGTCCAAGCTTTATAGAATAGATCCTTTTACTAAGGGGATTTGTCCTGTGAAATTTGGATTCAGTCAAAGGGCCACACTTGAGGACCTAGAGGGCCACATGTGTCCCTGAGGCCACAGGTTCCCTACTCCTGCTTGAGACCCAGGGTTCAGTCCACTGCACCACTTGGCTGCCTCCAGATGAGTCCTTTGCTGTGTACTACACTGAAAAGAGTGAGGTACTCAGAGGCAGCTAGCAGATCTGGTTTGAGTCCTAGCTTCCAATCACAATAACTACACTGCCCTGGACAAGTCGTTAGGGGCCGCATGGTACAGTGAGCCAGATCATAGGCTTTGCAGTTAAAAGACCTGGGTCCAAATCCAGAGCTCAAGGAGAATCAGAATGGTACAGTGGATAGCGCACTGGACTTGGGATTAGCAGAACCTGGGTTCGAACCCTGCCTTAGACTTATATTAGCTGGATAACCCCAGGCTTAACCTCTGTCTGCTTCAGTTTGCTCATCTGGAAAATGATAGATTTGAACTCAGTGGACTCTAAGGTCCCTTCCACCTCTAAATCTATAATTCTATGATTCAGCCTGTCACTATCTGTATAGCTCTGGACATTACTTAACCATCTCTGGGCCTTAGTATTTTCACCTGTAAAATGGGAGAGCCAGACCTGGAGTGCCCCTTCAGGTCTAAATCTATCATCTATGATCTTTTCACTGCAGTTCCTTTGTCTCATTCTGACCTTGTTTAATAAACGTTCATGGAATCAAGGCATTTGCCGCATCTTCTACCGATTGCCCCAGAGCCTCAGAGGAGAAATCAGCAGCTCTGGCCTCCTGCAGACAAACGCGTTTAGCGATTTCTCGCCTGGCCTTTCCATCTTCACTCTCAGAGAAGGTCAGCACGCACTTCCTTCTCCAGGAGCTGATCTAGGGTGGATGACAGAGGCAGCAGACAGCTCTGTATATTAGATTGCTTCCTAGCCCAGACTCCTCTAAAAAATCTCAGAGCGACTATATTTCAAACAAGTTTTATACTGGCTCCCATCCCAAGCTGCCTCACCCCATCTAGCATAATTGCTGTACTCTGGAAATGAGTGATGGGGAACACAGTATGAGAGCTACAAATCTGAAAAAGAGGGACGGTGGTCAATGTTTCGCTTGTATTCATGGGCTGCAACTTCTGAGCCTCCCTCCAACATAATGGCCACATTTTAGGAGGGAAAATGACAACCTGGATGGCGTCCAGAAGAAGAAAAACGGGATTGGGGGAAGGGAAAACTAAATGATCTCTAAGGTTCCTTCCATTCCTAGAAATCTATGAATCTACGTGAATTGGCAGGGGCTGAATCTTCTCTCATCTCCTCCACAGCACGAGCACAGAGTGGAGGGTGCACAGGGAGGGATCCAGTAAATGTGTACCTCACAGGATCCTGTCCTCCAGCCTGGTCAGATCCCAAGTGGAGAAATGTGCATTTTAGGAAAGACATGAACAAAATGGATCAGACCCAGGGGAGGGTGACCTCAGATGTTGATGGGACTGGAAATCATGCCCTACAATGAGAGGATTCAGGAACTTGGACTGTTTAGCTTGGAGGGAAAGAATTTAAAACCTAGGAAAGGTGAGAGAGGGAATATGATCTCTCCCTTCAAATATTGACAGGGCTATCCTGTGGAAAGAAATTAGAATAAATCCTACTTGAACCCAGGGTTTAGAATAAGGAGCCATGGGTGGAAATCACTGGGAGGCAGATTTTGGCTCATTATAAAGAATTATCTGACCAGAGGTAGCCCACAATAGAAAAATCTTGCGATTTAGAGAGGAGAAGAAAGCATGTGGCTCTGTAAGATGGAAGCAGCTGGGGGCAACAGTGGGGTAGGCGTAGGCTCTTAGCAAGAGGTAGGAGAAGAGTGTTCATGAAGAGGAGAGGATCAACCGTTTGACCTTGGGAGCCAGAGAAACAGCAAGGGACTGAGCTACAAAGTCGGGGAGAAAATGTTGGCCCTCAGCTACTACTGAGAGTTACGTGGATGGTTCAAGTCTAATGAAAAAAGGGTTAACCCTCCAGCAACCTCAAGTACAGTTCCCTTACAAGAGGGCTTTGACATAATGGAGGAGGAAGATGGGTTAGTAGGATCGGGAAAAGACATGGAGTCCTACCCACTCATTTTGCAGATGAGGAAACTGAGGCTTATAAAAGGTAAGTGACCTGCCCTGGGTCATGCAGCTTAGTAAGTGTCTAAGGCTGAATTCAAACTCAGATCTTCCTGACTCTATCCACTACACCACACTGTCTCATTTTACAGATGAAGGAAGTGAAGCGTGAATGCAATGCCCATGTTCACCCTACTAGTGACCCAATGTTCTTGGACTTGACACCAAAGTTGAAGCCTTTTCCACTGCACAGCCCTGCCTCCCCTTTGTCTTTAACAAGCCTGGCATCCACACGCAACTCAGGGAACATTCCTCACCGAAATTCTCCATAGCCACATCATTCCCTGTTTTCCTTCAGTGAATGAAAATCTATTCAGACTTTAATGAAAACATTAACCTCGATTTCACCTGATTCTTTTCCCTGCTAGAAGGTCTTAAAATGGGGTGAGACCGATTAGTCTGGCTATCGCTCTCCGCCTGCTGCTCTCTCTAATGCTTAGCTACCAGAAATTCATTTCATCCTTCCCCAGAAACACTTCACTGAAATTCTCTGTAGTTTCATCAAAGCAAAATCCAGTTTCCTGGCTGAAATAGCCCCTGCCTATTTCCCATCTTCTTGCTCTCTCCAAGCACCTTCTGTGTGATCCTCAAAGGTAAATTTGCTGAATGTTGCCTTAAAATTACCAAGTGTGAAAAAGTAACTCAGGAGAAGAAAATCTGAACTTATTCACGATTGGAAGCTGACTCCTCATTCCAACCCCTGAAATTCTGCTGGCTCCAGAGAGCCAGTGGAGGAACATTACTGGGTGGCCAATGGAGCTGCAAAGCACTTTGCATATAATAGTTTCATTTGGTCCTCACGACAATCCCATAAAGTAGGGATTACAAATATTAATATCCCCATTTTACTGATAAGGAAGGTAAGGCTCATCGAAGTTATATGCCCACACTCTTATAATTAGTAAGCGATGATCTTGAAACCAGGTATCCTGAATTCTATTCCAATCCTCTTTCCATTCTTCCAACATTACTTTATCCAAAAATGACAATTTTTATTTTAAAAATCTGATTTCCGTGCCAATGAAAATGAGACAGGGAAGGGAAGGCTCACTGGCTCATAGCCAAGAAAAGTGATAGTCAACAGATTCATTGAGGGATAAAGAATTTTTTTTGCCATTGTTAAAAGTCATAAATCACAAGGCTCTTATCTCGGAAGAGTCGGAGATGAGTCTAGGGGCCAGGATCAGGGCTCGTTCTGTTTCTAAGACTGGCTCCCTACAAAGGGCCATACGTAGAGGGTGAGTCTGGGACAGACCTAGTCTTAGGTTTGGAAGATAGAGAGACATCTCGATTTAATGGGAAAATCACTGGATCTGTGAGACAGAGTAGCTAGATTCAAATCCTGACTCTACTAGGTAGCAGACATTTTCTAAGACTCCTGTAGCCTTGAGCAAATCACATAGCCTTTCTGATGCTGGGTTTCTTCATTTGTAAAATAAGATGATTCGGCCAGATATCATCTAAAGTCCTTTCAAGCTCTGAATTTGTGATCCTTTGGGAGAAGTCATTGGCTTATAAGGAGATCATAGTAAGTGTATCATTATCCTCTCTCCATACCAAGTGATGCCACACCCAAAGCACTTTA
>JAQQSZ010010347.1:0-12536 GCA_028646595.1 Phalanger gymnotis
GCAATCTTGGAGGGGGGGGGGGAGGAAATGGGGAGAAAATTTGTAATTCAAACGCCTGTGAAAATCAATGCTGAAAACCAAACATGTTAAAAATAAATTAAAATAAAAAAAGAAAAAGAAGGGAAAAATTAACAAGAGGAAGGTACATGCAACTCTTGCATGAGAGGCCTGATTGGGACCCAGACACCTGGGAGGAAGACACATGGGAGGAAAATAAAACAAAGTTAGATGAAGAGGCTTCTAGGAATGTGGAAGTTCTCCCAATACTAAAAAGGAAACAGGAGAACCAAGGGGGCCATGGAATTTTTAAGAAGGTAATTGAGGATTTTACTCAGCAAGAGGTCACAGATATTTTAGGCTGATTCACCCAAAAATGGGAGAATCCTTAGTATCTTGGATGGTAAGAATCAGTGATGAAGGGGCTGGAGGAGTAGGGATAGATAACATAGATCACTTGAAATTCATAGGCTTTAGTCAGAATCTTTTTGTACAACAAGCTTTTGGGGATTACCATATTCAAGGAGGTAATAAGGGAACCAATCTGTTAGCTTTAGCTGCAAATGGATGCAGTAAGTAGTATCCCACTCACTCTATGTGGCCTAACAGAGATAGACCCTGGTATTTACTCAGAGACTATATGAGAAAGTTAAAGATGGAGGTAATAAAAACTGCAGTAATGGTCAGAGATGTCAATAGCACTCCCTTAATGGTTCCTTATAGAAATATAGTAGTGGAGATGGCTCCTCTTGCTTATAAACATGTGATTCTGACTCTATTAATTGTCGATATAGGGCAGCCTCTTTCACAGGTGCTGGATAAGATTTCACAGTTTGGTGACTGAGGGGGATGGGGAAAAGATAAGTTTCTTCAAGAGAGAAAATCAAATAGCCACTGGATTCAAAGTCAGAATAGATTAAGAAGGAAAGAACTGTTTACTGCTTTATTAAGAACAGGGATAGATTTTGGCAGAATAGATGGTATTCCAACTAATGAACTACATAAGATGTACCTGAGAAAAGAGAATTAATATTAAACTGAAGAAGGAAGTAGGAACTGTCCCTACAGATCCTCCTGAATCATTGTATCTAATTTTGTCATACCTTCAGGGAGAATAGATATTAGCCAGCCCCAGCTCAGATTAAAGAAATACACAGATGGGATTACAAACCCCTAATCAGTTTAACTATATGTCGGGAAAATGGATCAACTACTATAACTAGAGCATTAATAAATATTGGGGCGGAGGCCTCTCTTATATATGGAAACCCTGATAAGTTTAAATATGGAACACCTATTACCATCACAGGACTGGGAGGAGCTGAAATATCATCCAGACGAGTTAAACTAATGATGAAAATTAAATGAGTACCTAAGAAAGAATATACCATCATAATTGTACCCATTCCTGAATACATCATTGGGATAGATATATTATTGAGAGGTATGACTTTAAATTTACCTGAGGGGAAATACCAATTTTCAGTAAGGAAGTTAGGAATTAATACAGTTTAAGTGGGTTCATGGACTCCAGAAGCACAGCTGATGTTATATCTACCCTGCTTCTGGTTATCTTCTCCTTATTCTTTTTCGCTTTTTGTTTGTTCATCTTGTTTGCCAGATTTGTCTCCTCCAGGCTTAGTGCCCTCTACTTGTAGATGACTGCTTGAGCTGGTTGCCAAGATGCCATGCCCTGTCCAAGACTGTGATGTGTCACCCTTGGACTTGGCATCAACCAAGCTCTGGATGCTGGCTAAAGAACTGACCCCTCAAATGGGACCTCTCGGGGCTGAGACAGCTCTATATCCAAGCTCAGCAGGAAGTAGCTATAGAGGAAGAGACCTTTGCCCCTTCCCCCAAGAAATTTTGGGTCCCATTTAAGGGAGGAATTATGGGGTATTTGTGCTCAAGCCCCCACCCTAAGATATTGTTTTATGTGTTTATTTTGTGTTATCCATGTTATATTGTTGTAAAGTTACCTATGTAACGGATAGGAAAGATCTTGGGGCCGAATCTTAGATTAATGGGAATAGAGAGATCTTTAGCATCCATTAATAGGCCTATATCACTTGTTTTGAGCCTCTGAGTCATATGGAAGCCTGAGTCGCATAAGCCTGTGGTGGGAGGAACTTGCTAAATGGGTGGAGCCAGAAGGGGTGGAGTAGGAAGTGTGAGTGTAGTGGAGCTGGGAGAGAGAGAGGAGGCAGAGGGAGAGAAAGAGAGAGAGAGAGAGAGAGAGAGCAGCTAGCATGGGTGAGATGGGCACTTTGCCTAAGGGAGCCTGTTTGTGGTACCCCCTGAATTGATAATGTGTATAGATTTCTTTATTATGGATTTGGCTTTCTGGTGCTTGGATAAATGTCTTGGTTTTGTCTTCAATGAAGATAGTCTGCTATATCTTGTGATTTAAACCTGGAAATATGCCTGCTAATTCACAGCAGGCGCTGTGGGTATCACATTGGTAATATACTGCAAGAGGTGTGGAACAGGGAAGAGACAAAGATGACCCTGAGGATTTTAAGCTGGCTTACTATTGAGGGGAGAGGCAAGTTTTTTTTTTCATTTGAGGGAGGGAGGGGAAAAGGAAGAGAATATGCATATTTGCATTTAGGAAATATTTAGTCTGATGTGCTGGCATACAGGTACAAATATTAAGCAGGCAGCTGGAAGTCAATGACTAAAACTTTAGGGGGAAATTAGGATGGCATTGGAAAGGCAAACATCCATAAAGATGAGAAGTGAAGGCATGGGACTTGAAGTGACTCCCAAAGAAGGAATTTGGAGAGAGAAGGGGACAAGGGCAGAGCCTCAAACAGAACTCTGAAGAGGCTAGAGAGGTGAAAAGAGTCAGCAAGACAGAATTAATCAGAGGTATTAGAGGAGCAAGGGGAGAGTAGTATTGCAAAAGCCAGGGAAGAATGTAAAGGGTAAGGGGTATTTAGTGTCAAGTGTTCAAGGAAAATGAAGGGTCAAAAAGCTGAGTATAAAGGTCACAGTCGATTTTCAGAAATATTGCTTTTCTTTTGTACATTATTTTTGACAGTTGCATTTCCCAAAATATTTTGGAAGAACAAATAAAAGCCAAAGTTAACTTCAGTTAAGAGAAGACAAAATAACCACTCTTTCCTACAAAGAAACAAAAATGTTTATTTAGAGATCATGTCAAATATTCAGTAACACGATTCATTGCCATCATAGATGTATATACTCAAAATGTTTTGAATTCAATTCTTGTTTTAACATTCATAGAAAAAATTAAGGGAAAGGAGATGTTGATATTGGAAATTCAGAAGACATTTATCACAAGAGAATCTCAATACAAAATTATTGTGGGGAAACATTCCATTATGGCCAGCTTGCTAAATGTTCAAGGTTTGCTTGCAAGTTACCTAGCCTCAAAAATATGTCACCCATTAAACAGTCTTCCTTAAAAATGGAATTTTAAAAACTTTTCAAAATCTTATTTTGTTGATTTCTTTCAATATCGCAATGCCCAATATATCTCCCTCTCCACAACTGCTTTCCAGAAAATCATCCCTTATAACAATGAACAAAAATGCAGGTTAGCAAAAGCATCCAATATATTAGGCAAATGAAATGTTATCTGTAGTGTTCCACACCTATAGTCACTTACTTGGGTACAGAAGGGAGAAAAATACATTCTCATATGTGTGAATTGAAATTTAAACTACTTCAGAACATCTGCCCAGGTATAAGCACTTTTTTTTCAGCCTATACCTTACCTCAGGCCCAGTTGCCATCAATTCTCATCAATTTCAGCAGGAGTTTGAGTTTCTGAAAATGTAGAGAAGCTCCTGAAAGTCAAGTGAGTGAGTTCTATATCCTGAGAATAAAGCCTGTGAGATTGTCCAGTCATTGCTCTGGTATTTTGAGTTTTATATACTAGAGAATGGAGCCAATTTTAGCAAAATTCTCAAGCAGAGCTTGAAGTTTGTCTCTACTTCAATCTTTCCCTGATGTAATTTCTTTCCTTTCCTCCATGATATGGGAAGGCTTTATGTAAAAGAAGATCAAATGGCCCCAAGGGTGATGGATCTCAGCTTCCCTGATTCAACTTCCTGGTCAACTAAGTAATAACATTAAGTCACTTGGAATCTGTGTCTGTCAAACTTGCTGTGTGTGTAAGACTACATGAGTTGCTATACCCTTACCCTTATGTCCTACTGAACACAGATATTTTGGAATAGAGATAAAGGAAGACAATGCCTAGAGAAGCTAGGTGTCACTATCCTTGTTACATCTTCTTGTTGTGTCAGGGCAAAATGAACCTCCTCCTTTTTAAAATGTTCAATGACTTATGAAATTATAAAGTTGTGAGATAATGAGAGATGAAATAATGATTTATGATACTATGAAAAATGACTTGTTTCATATCAACATCAAACCTGAATTACTAAAACACTTTTGGCATTAAACTAGTGCCTATAGCATACTCTCTGTTTTCAGCAAGTTGGTCTTTCAGGGGTCCAGTGTTTTCATTTTATCTTCTGACTGTCAACTAAGTTGGACTTGGCCTCCTTGGAATGACTGTGTTCAAAACTTTTTTCAACTTTTAGCAATCAAAATTTGCCTATCATTTTCACAATATTCCTCAACCCCAACCCCATCCCTTTAGCAACTTATTTCACTAACTAATCCAATAGACTAATCTTTGAAAATGTGTAAATTGGTGTTAGTAGTTTAATGAATTATCCTTCCTTCATAACATATTTACATTTTAATGTGGGTCTTTACAAGATAAGATGCCTTAACTTAAATAGGCATGTCTAATGGTCTCAGCAAGAAAAGTCAGAATATAAAAGTAGTTTAGGAAAGAAGAATTATTAGAAAATCAAGATAAGCACTATAATCACACAGAGTAGCTAAAAGGCTAAGAGATTATCATTTAAACACTTAAACTAAATTCTAACGTTGCTGAAAATTTTCATAAGACCAATTTTTTTTTGTAGCCAAAAGGGTAGAATATCAAGTAAGAAAACAGGAAGAAATAATACAAATTTGAATTTTGAGATAAAATTGTATCATTTAAGAAGAATTATGGAGCAAGTTTATGAGATGGTAGCTATTTTCATTTGATGTCAATATATCTGAATAAAAATGAGGAAAAAAATAAGTGAACCATCCAGATGTTTTATCCAGATGCTTCCAAAAATTTCAAATTTGACCTTGTGTAGACCTAATACCTGAATGATAGAATTTTAAACTTGACATTCCTATGTTTAGATATTGCACAGACATATCCAACATACATACATTTATATACCATGAACAACACCCATGTAAAGAAAATAATTCAGGTTATAGTAAATGACACTTACATTCTTTGTATTAATTTTTGCCTGGGTTTATACATACCCATCAAGTCACAGCTCTGGGCATATTTTACATGTTTATGTTGTGGTCTATGTTTATATTTCAATTGTCTCTATCACTGCAGAACATAAGCACTTAGTTGAAGGTGCCACTTTTCTACAAACACCACCCAGTGACAAAGAAGAGATATCCTCCAAACTTGTAAAGTTGCTATATTAAGACTAAAATAAGAGGATTGTATAAACAATAAACCAATGGATCTTATATACTATTTCTAAAGACCATGAGAGAGATGTTTTCAAGCCTCTTAAGTTATTACCACTTTCTCTCAGTCTTTGGCTAAACTAACTTCAAATTTAGGGACTTTCCTGAAGGGAGAGAGAAGTATTTTATGCCAGAATGTCTAAGTAATATCAGAACTCATGGGTATAATCCTAAATCTGAAGTTTGCACTCTGCTTTTCTTCCCATTTATTTCAGAGATAAATTTAATTTAAAAATACCAGAAAGAAAATAATAAAATCACAGAATGGTTAAATTAACCTTTGTTAAGTGATCATTACATAGCTAATTAATATGAGAATATTTAAGAATCAGAGAATGGAAGAATGTTATTATCTCAGCTGGAGCATTGGAGATATATTTCAGCACCTTCCCTCCCTCCTCTTCTAAGTCTGGTTTGGGGCAGAAGTTAGGGAACTGGGCCCCTTTGACCACATTTAGCTGACATCCTGAATGCCTCCATGTCTCTCCCTTACATAAGATCCTCCTCAAAGTGCTCCTTATCTAAGAAAAGGATGTCACGCCATGTCAAAGATCATTTCACAGCTGCTCTGCTATATTAACTTGATGTTTAAAGTATAGACATTGACAGTCCCAATTATACACATAACTAAATACATGAATCTCAAGCAATTTGGCTTCAAGAGACATCAAGAGTTGCTGCAGCAGGACTTTAGCTGACTGTTCATTCATTTGCCATCCCCCCAACCCCAAAGAGCTACGGATTTTCCAAACAGCTCTCACAATGAACATGCGTGGCTTACATTCACAGGAGTTGGAGGAAAAGTCTTATTTTAAACAGGCAGAGTTATGCTCTTTAGGTCCCTCTCCCTATGTCAATAAAGATTCTTCTTTTCAGCATAATTGGCATTATTTTTCAAGTGGTAGTAGATTTTCTCAGAGATTCATTTTATAATCTCTAGACTTGGTATGTATATATTGAAACAGCATGAGGTTATAGTGATGACTTCCATGCTTAAAAAGCCTATCAATTTCACCTGCTTTCTTTCCCTATGCTGTTTTGGGCATATAATCTGATTTCATGGAATTATTTACATGTGCAGTAGTCTTTCTGCTATTCAGAGAGAAGCCTAGTTTAAATGTAGATGGGATTCTGTTGGTATGCAATCCATGGAAAGCTTCAAGTGCCAACTATGCTATGTGCCAACCTATTTAGGAGAAATATTGGCTCCTTGCACAAAGGAGGAAAAAATGAGGCATGAGTGTTTCTGATTAGTCTTAATGGGATATTAATTTGAAGATTTATTCTTCATCTTTAACATGCTGATAATAAATCAGCTTAATTCCAAACCCAACTCATTTAATAAAGAGAGCAATGTTGATTCATCTCTTGGCACCTGTCCTTACAAATAATTCAAGTCTAGTACAGCAGCCATCAGTCAAACAAGGTATGAGAGATACATAAGGGTAGAAACAAAGATTAATGGAATCAGAAGGAGGTAGACATCTTAGGATAAAACTTGAGTGACCCGAACATCTAGGTCTTGCCAATAGACTAAAATGAGTAGGGAGTTCAGGTGAAGACTGAACCACGGAATACAAATAAAAAATTAAAAAAGAATTCATACTGAGCTCAAGGAGATTCAGTAATGAACTGTTTAAGAAAATCTGTTCTGGGACAAAATCTCTCATTTTATGGACAAATAGTAATGTGAGATCAATGATGGTACAATCAGGTGGATCTGGAAATTGTTTGGATCACATCTTTGTGGACTCTTAATGTTGAGAAATGTAAAAAAAGTAGATGGTGGAGGATTCTGAATTGATTAAATGACAACCTAAAGAGTGGTTATCAGTGTCGACCTGTAAAGACATTTCCAGGGGATCCAACTAAGGATCTCTGTAAGGACCTATAGCATTTCTGTCAGTGACTTGGCTGAAGCTATAGTTGGCATACTTACCAAGTTTGCAAATGATATAAAGCTAATGACTGGTGATACATTATGTGGGAGTACACAAGTAAAAAGGTCTTGACAGATGGGATCAATGGAACAAATCTAGTAGTACAGTGTTGAAAATATTAGGTATTTAATTAATGCTCATTGAAATGCATTGAATTGTATTGAAGAAGATTAAATTTAATTGGAATAAATATAAGGTTTTATAAAGGTTCAAAAATCTACTACACAAGTAAAAATATAGTGAGCTATAGCTAGCAAAGACTTACAGGAAGATCTAAGGTATTTTTGGTTTGTTTTGTTTTGTTTTTCTGGGTTGGAAGCTTAATATATATCAGTAGTACAATACAGGACCTCTCAAAAATGTGATTTTTAGCTCCATTAGTTGAGACATACTGTCTCAAACAAAGAAGGTCTAAGACACATCTTATTCTATCCTGGTTAGAACACATCTGGGAGTGAATGCTTAGCTCAGTCAATCAATTAATAAGCATTTATTAAGCACCTACTATGTGCAGGCCCATGGAACCACGTATTAGAAATGCTATTGACAAGTTAGAACTCATCTAACTTTCTGAGGCCCCCTAAATATAAGACCCACTGAAAAGAGAAGTTAATATGGATTACTCTCTCATCATCCACTGATCTTTTAAGGGTTTTAAAAGTGGATTTAAGAAACCCATAGGTTTCACGAGTATCCATACAATATTAAAAGAACATGAAGATCTTCAAGATCCACACTGCATGCACCCACCATGGCAAATTTGTGAAAAGGTATAGACAAAAGCAGCAGAGGATGGGTAACTATGTTTGAATTGCTTGGAATTCAAATGTTGATAAAATTACAATTCCATCAGAGCATTGGAATGTTATAAAGAAGCATTAAATGAGGAATATACAATGCGGGCAGAAGGTTCCATAAAAAAATGGAAAGATTAACAGTTTATGACTTAGAAAAATCTAATAAAGATTTATTTACAACTAATATTGGCTCTCCATACCAGCTTTAGGCCATTTGCTTTTCCTTATAATTTCCTTTCTGAATTTGAATATTTGATATTTGCTGAATTTGCTGATTTTGATATTTACTCAGTTATAATTTAATTGCCATGGAACTGGTTTTTCTATGAAATCTATTTTTCAATGCAGCATAGAGAAGTCTACCGAAGCTAAGGGGCACAGTGGATAGAGTGCTGGATCTGAAGTCAGGAAGATTCATCTTCCTCAGTTCAAATCTGGCCTCAGACTCTTACTAGCTATGTGACCCTGGGCAAATCACTTAACCCTGTTTGCCTCAGTTCCTCATCTGTAAAATGAGCTAGAGAAACTCAAAATCTTATTTAAAAAATGAATGTTGAAAACTATCTTTACATGTAATTGGAAAAAATAAAATACTATTTAGTGGGAAAAAAATAAATACTTTTCTCTGTACCTATTGTATCCTCCCTATTAGAATGTGAACTCCTTGAGGAGAGATTATTTCATTTGGTTTTTTTATTCTCATTGGCACAGAGTAGTTGCTTAATAAATACCTATTGAATTGAAATGGCCTGTAACTATGATTTGAAGGAACTTAGGTGGAGGTGAGGGGGCAGAGAAGTATATTTTACACATAGGGCACTGGGGAAAAGATGGGAGATGAAATACCATGTATAGGGAGCTAACCAGATTATGGGGTGTTCTTTAAAGACCTGGAAACCCATGGGAGCAGATAAGATCACTAAGGGAGAGAGTTTAGAAAAAAAGCCTAAGAGAAGACTCCAGGCAGAGTGGTGGGATGCATTTAAACATACTAGACAGCACACACTTGGTGATTCTACACGGAGACTTAGATAACATGATCAGATAGGAAGAGAATCCCAACAACGTGAATCTAGGATGAGAGGCTAATCAATTGTGGCAAAAAGAAGTCACAAAAGATGAAGAATGATAAAAAAGGTCATTGGATTAAGCATTCATCTAAGAGATTATTGGTAAACATGGAAAGAATAATACAGTTGAGTGGGGGGGGGGCAAAAGAGTCAGAAGTTAGATGCAAGTCTTTGTTAGGGATTGAGACATGACTAACAGGGAAGGAGATGGAGGCAATGACTATAGACAAATCTTTCCAGGACTTCGGCCAGAGTCAAATGAAAGTAGTGGTTCTTGTTATTTACAGGGAAAATTTGGGGATTTTGGCAAGTAGTAAGGAAGGAGGCAATATAGAAAAAGAGGTTGTAGGTGAGAGAGGGAATGGGAATGATCAAGAGGGTGTGCACTGAAGAGAGACAATGGAAGGATTAGGTGAGGAGAAATATAAAAGTAGACTCCAAGCTCTCTGAGAGCAAGGACTGTTTTGCATTCCTTTTATATTCTCTGCTCCCACAGTCTGAAACAGATTCCAGATACTCAATAAATATTTTTTTAAAAATTATTGAAAATAGGAAAACAAAACCAAGATGTAGGGGAAAACCCATTGGATCGGAATTCACAAAATCTGTGTTTCAATCCGAAGTGTACAAATAAAATTTTTTTTTTTAATTCAAGAAGGTCATTTAACCCTTCTTGGCCTTAGTCTCCCTATCCCTCAGTTAGGAAGAATACATTGTTGTTGTTGGGCCTTTGTTTTCAAAGGAGACCAATAATATCACAATGTTGGAGTGAAGATGCAGTGTGTTTGGCTGTGGATGATCAGTTGCGTGTGTGTGTGTGTGTTTGTCAACCACAGGATATGATTTCCATTTGCTGCAGTAAGCAGGCCATGTTTGAGTAAAGCAGAAAATTTTTAGGGCATGTTTTCTAGCCCCTTCCTCCTGCCAAGAAGTGAGCAATCTTCAAAAAGGATGCTCAGACACCCAGGGGACTGCTGTATCCTGCTGCTGTTTTGTTCCAGTGTTTTGGGCAGGGATGTAGCTGTAGTTCCCAATGTATCCATACATGCTGCTTCATCATTGACTGCTCACCACAGGACTTCAAGGTGTAACAACAATGTTGCTTGCAGCTACTGTGGAGGTGTAAGGCTAATAACACCAGCACACAGGAGGGCTGCTAGCACAGTTTCTTTGATCTGCTTTTCTAAGGAAGGCAACTTTAAGGGGTTAACAATCTCTCTGTAATTAAACGTACATATATCATTCATTTAGTTCGGGGGAAAAGTCAGCACGCTGAACTTCAGAGAAAACACAGACAGAAATTACAAGCAGAAATTATATAGACAGAGCAAAATAACATAACTCAGCAGACGGGCTTCTAGCTATCTGTCCAAGCAACATATAAACAGTTACCAGAGAGAGAAGCACCAACATATGGGTTTGCAAGCCTGGGGGGCTCTGTGACAGTTACCCAGAGTCTCATCTCGTCAAATCACACCACACACTTCCAGTGAGTGAGGGCCCCAAAGCAAAACACTAACCCTGGAGTATACATAAACTTCTTCAGAGTCAGAGGGCATCATAACCATGCAACTCAAATCCATGTGACCTAAGCCTTCCAGTGGCTTAACCAGGTCATCAAAGACTTTTGATCTATTCAAAGACTTTTGATTGAAACAAAACCAAGACTCATCAAAAGCCCTTGAGTGCTTTGGTGCTGAGAAACATTCAAACAAAAGACAACAAAAAGTCCACTTTGCTTGCCATTACATTTGAAAGGCAAGACTCATCAAAGGCATTTGATTACCTCAGCATTCCAAGAGAAAACAGTAAAAAAAAAAAAAGCCCTTCCCTGCTTAACTTCAAACCAGGTGGATGAAGTAGTAGATGATGAGTGGCCTCTTGACTTGCATGTGAATTTGATTTAAGTGAGGTGAAGTTGTGCAGTTATCAGCCTCACTCTTTCTTCCAGAATCATCAATGTCCAGTGGCAAGACAGAAGTTAAGATGATGAGTATTGGACTGGATGACCTTGGCTTCTTCTATGTCTATTCAAGCTCTGACCACTCTATAACACCTGCTTCAGTCACCTTCAGGGCCACTAAAACAAAATTGTTCTCATCTGCCCATTTTGTTGGGAGAAATATTCACATGCTTGGATAGGCATCCCTCTAACTCATTGATTTGAGGCCTATTGGCTACCCTCAACCAGGTTTAGTCCACCCACCAAGTCAGTTTTACTGGGATGTGGCCTCGGTGCACGCTACAGCTTCTTGGAGTCATAGGTGAGAGGCAGGTGACAGGTAGACAGACATCAAAGGTCAGTGATCCCATACACTCCAGGAAGAATAGATTATAGAATCACAGAATCAACACATCTGAAAGTTCAAAGGCACCTCAGCAACCATATTGTCCAAACTTCAAATCATAAACAAAATAGAATCATAACTGTAACATGCTTGACAAATGATTACTAGCTTCTCTTCAGAGACTTCCAAGGAGGAGAATATCTCTTTTGAGATATCTTTTTTTTTTGGAGGGGGGAAGGCAGGGCAATTGGGGTTAAGTGACTTGCCCAAGGTCACATATCTAGTAAGCATGTCAAGTGTCTGAGGCTGGATCTGAACTCAGGTCTTTCTGACTCCAGGGCTGGTGCTCTACTCACTGTGCCACCTAGCTGCCCCTGAGATATCTTTAAGATCTCTTCTAGCTCTAAAATTCTATAGGTCTAAGGAGTTCTTAGTCATGGCCCTCTTTGGCCATTTGGTGAAACCTAGAACATCTTCTCTGAATTATGTTTGTTGCCTGTGTTCATAATTTAAAAAAAAAAAACAAATTTCAGTTAGTTAGTGAAAAATATATAATTTTTTTTTCTCTTTGAAGTCTGCCTGAAATCTATCCATGGATACTTGGGAATTCATGTACCCCAGGTTAAGAGCCCCATATTTCAGATTTAACCTTTTTAAGAATGGGAAGATTCGGGGGGCGGAGCCAAGATGGCAGCTGGGAAGCAGTGACTGGCGTGAGCTCCCCACCTAGTCCCTCCAAAAACCTATAAAACAATGGGTCTGAACCAATTCTAGAGCTGCAGAACCCACAAAGTGGCAGAGGGAAGCAGGGCCCCAGGCCAGGACAGCCTGGATGGTCTCTGGGTA
>JAQQSZ010010348.1:0-12536 GCA_028646595.1 Phalanger gymnotis
TTTTTGGAGGGTCTTGGAGGGGAGCTCACGCCAGTTACTGCTTTCCAGTCGCCATCTTGGCTCCGCCCCCCTTTCCAGCTCATTTTACAGGTGAAGAAACTGAGGTAAAGAAGGTTAACTGCCCAGGATCACACAGCTAGTGTCTGAGGTCCCGTTTGAACTCAGGTCTTCCTGATTCCAGGGCTGGCACTCTATCCCCTCCACCACCTAGATGCCCTAGTGAACCTTACAGATGTGTTTTTTTTTCCTCTTTTAGGAGTTGTCACAAGTTCAAGAAATAATAATAATTCAAGTCTAAAAGCTTTCTATTTCTAATAATGTCTTGGTTCCCCTAGTGAATTCCTACCCTCATTGAATGGGATTTTTATCAAATGACATATATCTGTTTGGTATACAATTGTAATAACAGCTTCCAGATAAAGTTTCTGCTTTGAGACCTTGGAATGAAGTGTTACTCTAATGTAATGAGGTACATTTTTACAGGAATGGCAGCTAGCTGGCGCTATGAATTAGAGCCCTAAGCCAGGAATCAGGACCACTCTTCTTTCTGCATGCAAATCTGGCCTCAGACACTTACTAGTTGTATGACCCTGGACAAGTCACTTAACCCTGTTTGTCTCAGTTCCTCATCTGTAAAATGAGCTGGAGAAGGAAATGACCAATCTCTCCAGAATCGCTGCCAAGAAAATTCCAAATGGAACCAAAAAGAGTCAGACATGACTGAAACAACTGAACAACACCTTTTAGATGTATTTTGTATAGCTGTTTTATTAATATAGCATCACTGAGTGTAATATTACATGATAATACAAATTTCTTGACCCTGAAGATTTGCTGTAGTTTCCTAAGCCCTTATTTAATGTTGTTTAGGGTCAATCTGCACAAATTTGAAGTTTAATAGTATATCCACATAAAATAGTTTTTTTTTTAAGAATTAACAAATCTAATATCTAATCTAACAAATCTAAATTATTAATCATTTACTATATTATTTGGTAGAAAGAAAACAGCAACAACCCTGGAGTATGAATGTTAATGCAGAAGAACTTTTAAACTCCTCAATAAAATGCTGGGGCTGTAGGAAAGAACAGGATGAATACAAAAATGAACCTAAATTGTTCTCTCTCAGGAACTACTATAGCTTTAAAAAACACTTTTAAAGAAACTTTCAAAAAAAACCACAATTCATCTCCTGAATAAAGCAGCACACTGACTGACACAAGCTGAGGAGAAAAGGAGCCACTCTAAAAATACCTCGGTAAAAATAAATGTGGAAAGAGCTGACATTTCCTTCTTTGCTCTGGGAAGAGTCACCTCTGGAAATGCGTGTGGCTATACTGTCCAGGAGTTTTATCCTTCACTCTTCATTACACTTGTGTTATACAGGAGATGGGAATGTCAATGTAAAGCCACATGGTTCATTAGATTCTTCTTAATTTCTTTCTCAACAATCCAGCCAGTAAAAATCATTTTAAATGGGCATCATCACAAGCATATATATTATTCCAAAAATAAATATGGGGGGAGGAGAAACCTTTTAAAAAAATCAATAAGTTGAAATGTTAAACCCAAGCCAACAATCATGGGCCCTGAACTTGGATTTGACGTTTAAGTAGATAGGAGTGCCTGGGTAGAAACAGGAATTTCAACAGCTTCTAATAAAAATGGCCTGTTGTCTAGAGTCTCATGACTTTCCCAATTCAGCAGACCCAGACTCAGAGACAAGTACAATCTACCCGATGTCACTCTTCATCCTCCCAAATTCACAGTATAAGAGAGAAGTCAACCAGAGAGATATCATTAACTGAACACCTGTGCTCAAAGAAATGGTAGTCTCCATATTCAAGGATCTTGTCACTAGATAGGAGCACAAAATAAATAAAAATGTAATAGAGTAAATAGATTTCCTTGCCATACTATACCTTGCCATACTATACTATATCTGAAGGTACGATAGGCAGTGGTGATCGCTCTGATTCATCATTCCCACTGTTACTAGAATGTTAGCCAAGTTGCTCAAAATGAAAGGCATATACTGGGAGACAATAGCAACAAGTTGGTGTAGTGGATAGATTTGGGGAAAAAACATAAAGGAGAGAAAGGTAAATGGATGTGGAGACTGGAGACAGTCCTTAGCTGGGTCTAACTCATCCAACTACTAACTAGAAAGATTGCCTTGTTCATACCGATGTTAGCCTTTTAGATAGTAATCAGAAGCGGCTTTATCACTAAGAAGCATTTGACAGCTAGGTGGTAAAGTGGATAGAGTGTTCAGCAGTCTAGTGTCAGACACTTATTAGATGTTTGGCCCTGGCCAAGTCTTTTGACCTCTATTTGCCTCAGTTTCCTTAAATGTATTATGGAGATAATAATTGTACCTAACTTCCAGAGTTACTGTGACGATCAAATATAATACTTGTAAAGTGTGTAGCGAAATATCTGTACATGGTAGGTGTTTAAATAATTTTGTTTTCTTCCACTTGTTAAGGATGTGTATGCACTCTTAGCTGTGATTCATATACTGAGAAAATTACATTGGTGTGGCTTCATTGCTTCATAGTCTCAGTGTTCTAATGTAGCCCCTTACAGACACTGGGACTCTAGTATGGGTCAGACCTTATGGCTGAGATGAGCAAGTCATCCTCCAATTTCTGCCCCCCGATGTGCTGCACTGAGCTGCTAAGGGATTTGAGAGATGTTCAATTCTTGGTATCCCCAGCTCCTAGTGCAGTGTTTGGGACATATGTAGTAAATGCCTGTTGATTGATGGATAAACAACATAGTAAGCTTAGACGTGTCAATTTGTGCTTTCTGAAAACTGAAAGCTAGGGCATGGCTTTTCTTATAGAGTAATTTCAGACACTTTGTCACCCTATTTAGGGTTTTCTTGGAAACGATACTAGAGTGGTTTGCCATTTCCTTCTCCAACTTGTTTTACAGATGATGAAACTGAGACAAACAGGTTAAGTGACTTGCCCAGGGTCATGAAGCTAGTAAGTGTCTGAGGCCAAATTTAAAGTCATGAAGATGAATCTTCCTGATACCAAGCCCAGTCTTCGATCCACTGTACCATCTACCTGCCTGGCTTTTGGCAAAAAAGTAGGGAGAAGTTGCTGTTGGATTTTAACTCCTTATTTACGCTGCACTATTTATTTTTTGAATATATTTTTGTGATACTATGTTAATTGAAAGATTGAGAAGAAAATATGGGTGAGGAAGTTCTGAAGGAATCACACCCCATTAATTTCAATTTTTTCACTATTAAACATCTAAATAGAGTGGTCTGAATTGTCTATCCTAACTACTTACTTAGTCCCCAGAAATCTGGTTTCTGATCCCATTCTACTGAAATTTCTCTTTTTAAGTTACCCCAATGGCCTCTCATTTCTTAAATTTAAGAGAGTATTTATGTATGTGTGTGTATCTTTTCTTTTCCTCACCCTCTAAGGCATTTGATAATATTGGTTATTCTCTTCTGTACTTCTTCCCTCAGCCTTTACATACCTGGGACCACTCATTAAGGCTGTTACGAAAAGGAAGAGATCCATGCTTAGGTGTGTGATAAGCAAAATGACCTCTACCACCCATTAAAATTCTATGTTTCAGTGTTTTCTAACTCTTTGAAATATCCTACTTTTGCACAAATCCTCTGCTGATCTCCTGATCTCCCAGCTGCTAATTATGCCCCTCAAAATCTTGTATGAATAGATTAATAAGCATTTCAATGTTTACTATGTGCCAACCACTGTGCTATAAGCCCAGAAAATAAAAATTAAAAAGTGAGTAAAGATAGTCCCTTTCTTCATGGAATTTATATTCTAATGGGCAGAGACTATGCATACAGCTAAATGGCTCAGTGAACAGGGCACTGGGCATGTAATAAGGAAGACCTGAGTTCATATCTGGCCTTAGACACTTACTAGCTGTGTGATCCTGGGCAAGTTACTTAATCTCTGTTCGTCTTAATCCACTGGAAGAGGATATAGGAAACCATTCCAGTATCTTTGCCAAAAAGAAACAAAAAAACCATGGACAGTATTAGCATGCTATGGTCCATGGGGGTCACAAAAAGTTGAACACAACTGAATGAATGAACAAAATTACAGGGGGGAAAGTAAAGATATTTTGTTGCATGGAATCATAGGAAAATAGAATGACGAGAATTTCCAAGAATAGTAGCTGAAGTGGCTGGATTAAAGTTCCAGAACTGGAAAGACAGAGGATAGAAGATGCAGGATGGAAGAGAACCATCTGGGGAAATGGCTAGGAGTAAAGCATGGCTTTGGTTCACCTGAGATAGTGGTCTCAGAAGACACTTACTAGTCATACCAGCAAAGGCCCCAGGTCATGAGTATAGGTGCTGCTCCGAGGCTGAACAAAGGTCCTTGACAGAAGAGACTGTTGCATATTTGTTGTTGATTTTTATTCTCATAATCTAGGACCATGTCTTGCCAAAGGTGAAGTGAAAACTTCAATGCTTGTTGTTTGGTTGGTCTTCCTCTACACTGCCCCTCCTCCACACTTCTTCATTTCTATTGCTGTTATAACCACGCAAGTTCTGAGTTACCTTTGATTCTTTTCATCATCCCACCTCATATCCAAGTCCTTACCTCTCCATATCCTACCATCACCCTACTGCAAGTTCTCATTATCTCACACTTAAAACTGTCGTGATCTCCTCATATCTGATTTGTCCTATTTCTAGTCTCTCTCCTCCCAGAATCATCCTTCATGTAGCTGCCACAATAATCTTCCTTGTATGTTACATGCTAAACCCTGGTATTCCTCTGTTCAAAGAATGGTGATTCCCTATTAGCCACAAGAGAAAATAAAACATTAACAAAACAAGTAACAACAACAAAAACTTAACCCAGCATTTAATGCCCAACATAGTCTGGTTCCAGATATCACTTCCAAAACTATTTCTCTCTACTGCTTTTCACTACTCTGCATTTCCCAATTGCATCCATTGTTTGCCACTTCACTGTACTTTTTTGCCATTCAGTTGTTTTCAGTCATGTCCAACTCTCTGTGACCTCATTTAAGGTTCTCTTGGCAAAGATACTGGAATGGTTTGTTAATCTTCCAGATGAGGAAACTGAGGCAAAGAGAGTTAAGTGATTTTCCCAGGACCACACAACTAATGAGAGTCTTAAGCCAGATTTGAACTCCGGAAAGTGAGCCTTGCTGCCTGCAGACCCAACACTCTATCCACTGTGTCTCCTAGCTGCCCCCACTGTGTCATTTTGCTTATGTGTAACTAAAAGAAATGCATTCAAGTCACTTCATCTCTTTTCCTAATCACCTAGTTGAAAGTGATCTCTCCCTTTTTATATTTCTCGTACTCCATTATCTATTCTGCCCCTTTGTCCTTGTCACATTCTACTTTCCATTATACTTATTCTTTTATGTCTTAGTTCCATTTTTTAACTATAACATTTTCAACCTGTTTCAGTAAGGCAAGATACACAATATCGATGGTGACCATGAATATGCCTTTGTAGTTTGGTATCACAGAATATGAGACTCTCCATATAGAAGGCAGAAGAAGGAAAATATTTATTCAGACACCAGAGTATCAAATCCCCAAACCAATAATTCCAAATTGACAGAGCAATGATTGTATCCCAAACCCATTAAGTTGACTTTATCATAATAGCAAGGAAATTAAACCACAATATCACAGTAGGGAGTCAAGCCATCATCCTGTAACCTTCTCCTCTGCTGGGGCCTTCCTGTAAACACTCACTCACAAATCCTAGCTATCTGCTTCCCTGCATCCTCTCGTCCTGCAGTTCTGAGAGTTTGCAGTTCTCTGAGGCCTTGCAGTTCTCTCTTTCAGCTCTTTCAGTTCTCTCTCTCTCTCTCTCCCTCCCTCTCCCTCTCTCTCTCTCTCTCCCTCCCTCCCTCTCTCTCTCTCTCTCTCTCTCTCTCTCTCTCTCTCTCTCTCTCTCTCTCTCCCTCTCCCTCCCTCTCTGCAGTCTTCTCTCCCTAGGCTACCCTCAGGATATATACACCCTGTTTAGGGCCCAAGGGCTTCACATTTAATCAGCAAAAGTGTGTGGGCCTGCCTATAAATAAGCCTCCCCTAATCAAGCTTCCCTTAACTAGTGAGGCCTAATAACGGGTGGGGAAGGTCTTTAATCACATGAACACCACAAGGACAGAGTATCCTTTATTTTAAATTTTTGTATACTAATTGCATTAGCCCTAGCACAATCTGTTAACTGTAAGTTGTACTTAAAATGGGCATTGAAGTGAATGGAGGTGTTATTTCTGATTCTAATGAAATTTACCACTTCCTCTGTCCTCTAGAATCAAGTATGATATGTCTAATCCATGCCACAGTGTTCATGTGGGAGATACTGTTACCTGAAAGGTGGTACACATGTTGGAGAGAGGAGAGGAGTTGAAAGGTAAGGAAATGAAGAAGAGTGGGAGAGATGTTTAAAAGAAAGAGGTATTGATTTATGAGATAAGTCTAATGGAGCTAAATGCATATGAGTAGCCTAAGTGATGTTTTAAGACTACCAAGGACTATCAGAACAGTTTATAGAGGCTGAATTGCAAAATCATTTAGGATCTCACATAACAATAAAAATTATTAATTAAATAAATTTGATTTTAAAAAAGCTTTCAATAATAGAAAAACATTCTCTGCACTAATTTTCTTATTCTGCATCAAGGAATAGCCTAGTGGGGTGGGGGTGGGGGTGGGGGATAGTGGAGGTTTTTCAACAGCACCAGACTTTAACTCATTGACATCAGATAGTTATTGTGCATCTGTCATGTACTCTAACCTGAGCAATATTGCCTTAAAGAAAGGATTCTTTTACTTTCTTCCCCTACTCAGGAATGGACAGAGTATGCATTTAGATCATTTTATAACCTTCTGCAAATCTGTTTCCTGCATGGTAAATGTTATCTTAACAAACAACATCCAATTTTGATAAGTAGAATCATAATGTCACAATATAAAAACAGAAAAGTAATTGACACCTTTCTTTCTGCTATGAACTGTTCATCATGAATACCTTTTCCTTACTGGATCAGAGAATCTATATTTTCCTAAGAATAACATAAGGACACACAAAGATTAATAACCTACCTATTTATACTTGATTGCCCTGAATTGATAACCTCATGCCAAGAGCAATGATGTAAACAAGCACTTTTCATATATCAAAAGCTCTAAGCAGAAAAATCTAAGTTCATAGGCCTAAGCAATGACACATCAATATTGAGTTTTATTATTTTTGTCCAATTCCCTGAAATCTTAAGGAAGCCAATAATGTCTGAAAAATAACTTAAGCAAAAAATAGCTGGTTTTCTTTGAGAAAGCATATTTTTTTCATTCTTACACTTGGGCTTTTTTCTTTTAAATTTTAAATCATTTTTTTTCTTGAATCGAATCACAAAAAAAGAGACTATCTGTATAAACACACAGAACACAAAAAGAAAATCCAATATGAAACCTGTAAATTCCATTTCCTGTTGCCTGGTTTTTGTTTTAGAATATGTTTTAAAAATTTATGTATTTATTCTTCATTCTTTCATTCATATATTTATTTTTAGTTTTCAACATTCACTTTTATAAGATTTTGAGTTCTAAATTTTTCCTTTCTCTCCTCTTCCCCCTCCCTGAGATGGCAAGCAATCTAATATTGGTTATACATGTACAATCATATTAAAAATATTCACATCAGTCATGTTGTGAAAGAAAAATCAGAACAAATGTTTAAAACCACAAGAAAGAAAAAAAAAGTGAAAATAGTATACTTCGATCTGATTTCAGACTCTATAGTTCTTTCTCTGGATGTGGATATATTTTCCATCATGAGTGTCTTAGAATTGTCTTAGATCACTGTATTACTGAGAAGAGCCAAGGCTATCAAAGTTGGTCATCACCCAATGTTACTGTGTGCAATGTTCTCCTGGTTCTGCTCACTTCATTCAACACCACTTCATGCAAATCTTTCGAAGTTAAAACACGTTCGTCACTATTTTTATAGTATCATAATTTGCCACTAGATCTCTTCTCCTGCTTGCTCCTAAAGAACTACCACATTCCAATGGTCTTCTATTTTTTTGTGTGTGAATCACTATTGCTAACCTCCCTGCCTCTGTGATTCCTACCTTTTTCAATAACTGAGATTTTAAAAAATTCCAACACAGGAGAGAAATTATTTTTAATAATCAATGATTTGGGGAGATCCAGAGTTCCTGCTTTTTTCTAAAGTCCTGATTTTAAAACTTCAGCCTCTTGAAGGACATTGCTGATAATGAAATTGAAATAACTTTTTTGTTCAAACCGCACCCAAGTGGGGTAGCTATTGTGTTCTGCTCAGGCTTCGGTGGGGCATAAATTCTTTGAATAGATTGCCCAAGGCTGGGGATAGTCTGGGTATAGAGATAGTCTCTCTGCCCAAGGGTGACATAATATCACTCTCATACTGTCATTGTAATATTCATTCTCTTATTATTTGTTAACCAATCAGGGTTAATCCCCACATTGAGGAACACCTACTCTTTGAAGGGAACATAGACTATGAGCCCACTGCCATGATTATCTTTAGCCTAAGAGAAATGGTTAAATGACCATCCTTTTACTAATAAACATGTGGCCTTATCAATATGTCTCCTGAACATTTTTAATCACCACACATATAAACATAGAAATTCTCCAGCAGATATGTGTAAAAGTGTCTCTGTGCCAAATATTCAAAGGGGTATATCACACACAGAAAAGTTAAAAATCCGTGCTTTACGTGATCCTCATCTGACCTAGACCTAAGGTTCTTCATCATCCTAGTTGCATTTCCCTAGTTACTCTTCATCATTATTATATAGCAGGTCAAATTTTATAGACTTTCCATATGTATTTTATATATATCTTAGTAGTAAGGATGCTGAGCTTGCTTACTGAGGAGGGGAAGGATTTCTCTTCACTGTCTATTGTGCTGATCTAACAAGTGATCCAGTCTCTGTATAAGGAATGAAACATCCTTTATCTCTGAAATTTTCATGATATTTTGACAAGACATCACTGCAACAGCTGTCATGAATCTTGTCACATCGTTAGTCTCTGATTCAGATAGTGTTTAGTACCAGAGGAAGAATAGAGAGAGGGACAAATACAAGCAATTGTCCTGGCAAGGAAAAATAGAGGTAGGAGAAAAGAAGGAAAGACCAGTCATGAAAGAAGGTTCTACATCAGAAAGCAATAGGTGTGTTGCTACCTCTACAACAGCCACTGTTTTCTAGATGACAGCAAATGAAGCTTTATTACCAATGAGTGCACAAATCATTCAGGAAAATAAGAGTTTGACCTTCAGCTTAGAAAAAGGAAGAAAACACATATTTACCATACTCTGTTTTCTCTTTCCTCTTGGTCTTCATGGGAATATGTGTATATGAGAGCATGGTTCTTATAAAAATTACACCACTAGAAACCTGGGGAGTGGTAGCAGTTAGTCAGTTTGGCATTCATGACAGAGTGAAAGCAGAATACACATTGTGAGCCTTATGACACTTTTACTATCTAAATGACTTCTGAACATAATTAGCAAATACAAAGATTATCCTTTGGCATTCAATTTCTGGACATTTTGTAATACTATCCCCTCCATCCCCCACATCCCACTGTGTTGTTGTCTCATATAATTTTTGGATACAATAAGGAAAAATGCAGAATCATAGCAATGGCCTGGAAGTGGAGATCCCTAAGTCAACAAAATAGATGCATTCTTCCAAAATAGATTGAACATTTTGTGGTATGAGAGGAAGATAGTGGTAGAAGGGTAAATTCCAGCCAAGCCTGCCTCACTCTTTCCTTGACAACCAAATATAAAACACTCCAGGAATTATGAGTGTTATTTTGGGGAAAGTTTTCCATCACAAATGTTTTCTTTAATCAACACACATTTGTAAAGGAACTACTATGTGCCAGGATGTTACAGGTTTACAAAGACAAACATGAAACTGTTCCTGCCCCCAAGAGGTTTACGTTCCATCAGAGCAAATATGTAAAAGTGTATACAGAATATATATGAATAAAAATAATAATACATTATGATACATAATGTAGTATGTAATGATGTATTATGAAATACGTTAATATATTTAAAAATAATAATACATACTGAATAAAAAATACAAATTTCACATGAGGGCAACCACTGTCTGGAGTTACTAGGAGAGGCCTTATTTAAGAGGTGGCAGATGAAGTTAGATTCTTAAGAGACTAGGAAGTAGAAATGCTAGAGGAAAGTATGGAATGCATTCCAGGCAAGGAGGGGCAGCTTATGGAAAAGTACAGAGATGGGAGATGGAATGTTCTACATAAGATACAGTAAGAGGAGTTATATGGCTTATGGGAGATGACTGCACATTTCCGTTTACCACAGAAAGTGAATTCAGCTAGGTATAGTGGAAATGCCCATAATCTCTGCTGTCAGGGAAGCTGAGTATTGTATGATTACTTGAGCTCAGGACTTGTGAGCTACAGTGGGTTAAGTAAAATAGTTTTCCACAAAAGTCAAACATTAATTTGTTAGCCTTGAGAAGTAGGGAGTCTCAAAAAAGAACTATGGAGTCTGAATGCAAGTCAAAGCAGACTATATTCTTTTTTGCTTTATTTTTTTTCTTTCTCATGGTTACTCCCATTTGTACTAATTCTTCTATACACCATGATTAATGTGAAAATATATTTAATAGGAATATATGTATAAAGCCCATATCAGATATCATCCCATCTTGGGGAGGGAGGGGGATGAAATTTAAAAATTATGGAAGTGAATGTTGAAAACTAAAAATAAATAAAATAGCTTGTTATAAATTGTTATTATTAATTAAAATTATTATTAATTAATAAAAATTTAATTATTAAAACAGAGCCAACCAACATAGGTTAGAAATGGAATAGGTCAAGTGCAGATTAATAGTGGGATCAGGCCTAAAGTGACATTCTAGCCTCAATGATATAAATGTAATCTCCAAAAGAAGTGACTTCAAATTGTCTCCTTAATCTCTATAACAGTATAAATGGACACTTTACTTCTATATAATATTCAGTTACAGAATGTAAGCTCCTTGTTATCTCCAGCTTCTAGTATTTTATTTTGCCTGCCAAATAATAGGCATTAAACAAAGAATACACACACACACACACACACACACACACACACACATTCTGTTGATGGATTGATATGATGATTTCTCAACTTTGTTTCCATCTGTCTGGTCATCTATAAAATTAATTTTTATGATCTATCTTTGGAGAAGGCAGAGCCAAGATGGCAGCTGGAAAGCAGGGACTTCCTTAAGGTCTCCCCCGGGTTCCTCCAAACAACTATAAAAAATGGCTCTGAACAAATTCTAGAGCTGCAGAACCCATGAAATAATAGAAGGAAGCAGGGCTCCTGCCCAGGTCTGCCTGGATAGTCGCTGGGAAGGGTCTATCACACGGAGCTGGGAGCAGAACAGAGCAAAGCCCAGCATGGGATGTGCCAGGACCAACCAGGTTGGAGCCAGGCAGAACAGGCCACAGGGCCCTGGATCAATGAGCAGTGGCAATTACCAGACTTCTCAACCCACAAGTGCCAAAGACAACAGAGCAGATTAGTGGCAAAACCTGCTGGGACAGAGTGAAAGGAATTCGCATTGCTTTCCACCCCACGACCAACTGGTGTGAGGAATTAAACGGTGGATTAGAATGGAAGTGCAAAGGCTGCTTTGCCCTGCCTGCTTCTGGGTCGGGATCCTGGTTGGTGGTTCTTGGGGGAGAAGGAGCACTGGTGTGGCAGAGATTGCTGTGTAGAAGTAGCTCTGAACACAGCAGCTTAGCCCCTCAAGCTTGGGACAATGTACTCTCTACTCTACAAGCAGTCAAAGCCTGACAAAAACCTCAAGGGTCAAGTAGTTGGCTGGGAACATGAACAGGCAGCGAAAATGGTCTCAGAGTCATACTCAGACTTTGGAATCTTCTTTTGGTGACAAAGAAGACCAAAACATACAGCCAGAAGAAGTCAACAAAGTAAAAGAGCCTACACCAAAAGCTTACCAAAAAAAAGATGAATTGGTCTCAGGCCATGAAAGAGCTCAAAAAGGGTTGGGAAAAGCAAGTAAGAGAAGTAGAGGAAAAATTGGGAAGAGAAATGAGAGTGATGCAATAAAACCATGAAAAACAAGTCAATGACTTGATAAAGGAGACCCCAAAAAAATACTGGAGAAAATAACACCTTAAAAATAGACTAACTCAAATGGCAAAAGAGCTCCAAAAAGCCAATTAGGAGAAGAGTGCCTTGAAAGGCAAAATTAGCCAAATGGAAAAGGAGGTCCAAGAGACCACTGAAGAAAATCCTACCTTAAAAATTAGATTGGAGCAAGTGGAAGCTAGTGACTTTATGAGAAATCAAGATATTATAAAACAGAACCAAAAGAATGAAAAAATGGAAGACAATGTGAAATATCTCATTGGAAAAACCACTGATCTGGAAAATAAATCCAGGAGAGATAATTTAAAAATTATTGGACTA
>JAQQSZ010010349.1:0-12535 GCA_028646595.1 Phalanger gymnotis
TACGCCCACAGGGGTTTCACACCTGATAGGGCTTTGGGCCTGGGGCTTAGCGTTTAACAGGTGAAAGTGCTTTCACCATGAACAAAAGCCAAACTCCTCAAGGGCACCCATTAAACTAAGCCCATTTTGCCTTACTGGCACAGGCTATTATGGGTTCATGCTGATGACTGCCAAACCTAATCTCTCTCCTGAGTTCTAGTCTTGTATCATCAAATATTTATGACCCTCAGTGGCCCAGATGCATTTCAGATTCATTATGACCAACAGAAATCTCAGTATCTTACCCCCAGATCTGTTCCTCCTCCAAACATGCCTGTTCCTGTTGCGGGTATCACCATCTTTCTAGTCACTCTCAAATATGGCATCAAAATCGTTCTTGTCCTTTCCCTTGTTCTCATCTCTCACATACGATTGGTTACTAGGTTTTGTCAATCCTGTCTCCAAAACATCTCTTTCATCTGATGCTTTTCCCTCCACCAATATCACCACTAGCTTCATCAAGCCCTCATTACACAACTCATTCAATCTCCTTAAGAACAGCTACTGTTTTTCTTTTTAATTAAATATTTACTGATTTCTTTTGTTTTCATATCACCTAGATTTCTTCCTCTTTTCCACCCTATGCTTCCTCCCAGAGAATCATTCTTTGTCCTATAGGTGTTGTTGTGTTTTTAAAGAAAAAGAGCATGAAGGAAAAAATCAGCAAAAACAATCAAGAGATCAAAGAAATATGATAATATATGCAGTGTTTCACAGCAGTGGACCCTCTTAGATCTTCAAAGGAACATGGTGGGGGGAAGGAGGAGTGTTTTCTCATATCTTTTTTGGGAGGTCATTTTTGTTTTTATAATCTTACAACATTCATTTTTAATTTTTTTGCAGTTGATCTTTACATCTACATTGTTGTAGTCTTTATACGGGGCATCTAGGTGGCCCAGCCTTGGAGTCAGGAAGACTCATCTTTCTGAGTTCAAATCTGATGTCAGACATTTACTAGCCATGTGACCCTGGACAAGTCATTTACCCTTTTTGCTTCAGTTTGCATCTGTAAAATGAGCCGGAGAAGGAAATGGTGAACCAATCTAGTATCTTTCCCAAGAAACCCCAAATGCAGTCAAAAAGAGTCAGGCATGACTGAAGAAATCTTTATATGTTTCCTTGGCTCTATTTACTTCATTTTGTATCAGTTCATATAAGTCTTCTTATGCTTCTCAGCATTCATCGTATTTCATGTATTTTATTATATTCATGTGCTAGAATTTGTTTATTGATTTCTCAATCAGTAGTCATCTCGTCTGTTTTTAATTTCTTTGTAACCACAAAGAATGCCCCTATAATATTTTAATGTGAATGGAGTTTTTCTTTTTTAACAGTGACTTCCTTTGGGTATATGCCTAATAGTGCAATCTCTGGATCAAAGTGTATGAACATTTTACCCACTTTATTTGCATGATTATAAATTCCCTTTTAGAGTGGCTGGACTAATTTACAGCTCATCCAACAATACTTAAAGGAATATGTCTTTCCCAAACAAAGAAGTGATTTTTCACTTTGTGACCTTAGATATCTACTTGTTGCCTCAAATGCATAGATTCATAAGATAGTAGATTTAGAACTAGAAGAAACACTAGACACTATTGAGTCGACCCCACCCCCATTCCACATTTGATTTTATACATCTATGAATAACCTCATCCCACAAAGAGCTAGTTTTCTTGGCATTTTCCCTTATTTGCAATAGAGAGATCACTGGGTGGTGATCCAGGTGACCTTAGATCCCACCTTGACTGCTCCATTAACCTGACCTGGGACAAATTATTTTCTGTCTCTGGGTCTCACTTTCCTGATCCACAAAATGAGAAAGGAGAGTGAACTAAAAGATTTCTTAGCTTCTTTCTGGCTCCAACTTTCTGTGATTCTGTGATTGTCAGATGTATATTTTTTTGATCCAGCGCACATCTTAGGAGATGTTGTGATAGAAGTTTTCAAAGTAATCTGCCACAGATAAATATGAGATGGATTGGGGTATTGCTAGATGATATATATCTCCCAAAGACAGGCGGCAGAAGTTACTGATGGCTTAAGAAATGGGGAACAAATGGTTCACTGACTTATTGCAAGCTACCAAGTTGATTTTCTAAATGGAGGTGCTCCTCAGCTCTGATAAACCCTTTTTTCTTTGATATTATGACAGGAGAACTGACGTTTAATACAGTCCTTGCCAAACACAGCTGCCACTGCAGTTACCGGCAGGTGAATTTGAGCTGTAACATTTTATAATGGAATCTCAGAAGTGTAATTGAATTAAATTTAGGTAGTGAGCTGAACCTTTTTGAGTTCTGTACTTATGAGATCAATAAAATTAGGATTACAGAGAAAGCTGGTTACCTCAATTTGCAAAATCAAGGAGCTTTGGAAAAGCTGCTTATGTTGTAAGTTAGTATTGTGTCTTATCTGATCCTAGTAGGAGGTGATGGATATTATGGAGAATATTCCAGATGGAGAATATCCTAATGTGTAAGTGCTAGTAAGAGCAGCTTATTAATAAGAGTAAAGAAGAAGCAGTGATGTATAATACAAAGAGAAAAAGCCTTGAGTTCACAAAACTAAATTTCAGTTCAATTCAGTAAGCATCTCTTAAGTGCCTAGTATGCACCAAGGCCTATACTTAGATATGCAAAGAACAAGATAAACTTAGTCCTGCCTTCTAAGAGGGTAAACCCCTTGACCTCTATAAGTCTCAGTTTTCTTAATTATCACAAGTTTATATCATCATCTGTTCTACTCAGCACACAGGGGCATTGTGACAGGAATGCATTCTTAAATCTGAGAGGCTTTAGAAATGTGAACTCTTAGGAGTTTGATTCAGTGAAAATTTATTAAGCATCAATATGTCAGGGACCATGGCAGGTGCTGAGAGACATAAGTATAAAAGCAGAATAAATCCCACCCTCAAAGACCGTAGGTAATATTGACAAGTATTTAGAAAGTGGTGAGCTATCTTAGCAGTTGATGCTATCTTATTCTACCCTATTAGATAAGAAACACATTCCATTGCCCTGAAGTCTACGTGGATATTTCTTCTCCATTTTAAAGAATGGAAATTCATATTGCTGGCTTGGCATATCTTTCCCTTAAGAGTTAGTTGCCTGCTTTCACCCTATGCAGACTAGTTTATTAATGCAAGAGCAAGGACATTCTACATATATTTTCTGGTTTTAGATTGATTTTTAAAAAATCTAGTACACAATTGAAGTTGTGTCTAGTATGCTACACACACTTGGGATATTTTAATTTTCCATTGGACTATTTTCAAAATACAATATTTAGACCATGGAAGGGGTCAGAATATAACAATAGAGAGATGCTCTGAGTACCAGTGGCACAGATTCAGCTCCTAGCAACCAAAAGAAAGACAAAAGCAACATACCAGAATCACATTTTGATCCTGGTAATGATATGTTGTCATGCTGGACACCTTACATTTTGGCTCTGAATCTGACGAGAAAGTCTTAGAGGTTAATTTGGGGGACACAGGTGGAAAGTACTCTTATTTGTCTGTATGAGACACTTACCCATTACCTATTAACATGTCTTAATAGGAGTGACCAAAACTGAAGGTGTATTGTTGCTGCTGAATAATGTACCGATGAGGACTTGAGTAGCAGACATCCAGAGTAGAAGTTGCTTCATTTTTCTTTATGTAATAATTTATTACATTTGGAGACTGCCTCCATTTTTAAGAGTATTGTATTATCCCTCAGAAAAGTTTATGTGGTTCATAAGATCTAGAATTGGTTGAAGCTTGGAGGCAATTAAGTCCAGGAGTTCTTAACCTGGATAGATTTTTAATACCTGTGAGATTGGAGGTAAACAAATTGTGGTTGTCCAGTTGTTTCAATCATGTCTGACCTGATTTCAAATCTGGTCTTAGAAACTTCCTAGCTGTGTGACCCTGAGAAAGTCTCTTAATCCTGTTTGCCTCAGTTTCTTCATCTGTAAAATGAGATGGAGAAGGAAATAGCAGGCCACTCCAGTATTTTTGCCAAGAAAACCCTAAATGGGATAACAAAGAGTCAGACACAACTGAAAAAAAACCCAACAATAACACTGTAGATGAAAAAAAAAACAGAGCCCCAGAGAAGGGATGTGACTAACCAAAGGTAACGAAACTGAGATTTGAACTAATGGCCTACAGGATATCACTATAGAGAAGTGTAACCAGAAATGGAGGTGGGATGATGATGTCGGAGTTCAAGGTAACCACCCAGTGCCCTGCTGGTATCTATGCTCTGTTAACATATCTAAATTAAGTCGGCCTGGTGTGTTGGATAGAACTCTCTGTGGAGGGTTTATGGAAGACATAGAAAAGTTGCTTATGATGAGAAGGCATAGATAGATTAAGGCAGTGCCATTAGAAGAAGTACCCATTCATTAATTTGTTCAATAAATACTTATTAAGCACCTACTATGTGCCAGGCACTGTGCTAAGCTCTGGGGACACAGAAAGAGGCAAAAGATAGATTAATGAGATCACTGATCCCTCAGAAAGTCAAAAATATCAGACATAGCATTAAATTGAATGCTTTTACTTAGACGACAGGAAATAGTTTTTAACAATTAGAAATGTCCCATGGTACGCAAAACAAATTGTCACATTTTTTTTTACTGTATTTTTCTGTAAGAGAGGACTTTTATATTTGGAGAGAAAGAGAAGTAGTGATGTTATTAAAAAGATGGGAAAATAGTGTCAATGAATCATTTAAAAATCATAAGGTAGGAGGAAGTTTAGAAAGGGATAGAGACAAGTAGGGCAGTATTAGAACTACCATGTTACATTGGAAATACAAATTTAAAAAAAAAACACAATACCAAGTTCTACTTCGTAGAGATTCTTCATGAGGGCCTCTTTTTCTGTCCTTTTTTGCTTAGGGAAATGCTCAAGTTTTCCTAGTTTAAAGGGAAATTTAAAATGAGAATTAAATTAAAAATGTCCCATAATAGAATATGTTGACCCAAATGGAAAATGACCTCTTGGCTCATGAAAATATTCAAGAGTAGGATGCTGTGATTCACCACCTGAGAGGTTGGTTGCTATGGTCCCTTCAAATTAGAATTCTCTGATTCCATTTTATCAATCCCTGTTATTTCTTTCTGGGGAAACTGCTTGTGCAAAAAATTCAGTGTTTCCTTTCTCCACCCTCCAAATATTATTAAGAACCAAATCTGTGCAAAGAGAAAGGTAACATGGCTGAGAGGTGCTTTCATGGAAAGTCCAAGGTTCAAGCCATGTCCTAGACACTAGTTGTTTGACCGTGGTCAGTTTGCAAAATCTCTCAGCTCCCTAGACAGTTCTCTGAAATGATTTAACTGTACACAGATAGCCACATAATAAACATTTTTTTTTCATTTGAAATTGAGTTGGTGCTAGATTTTGGAAGAACTTGAATGCCAGGAAATGTGTTTGTGCTTTCTTCCTTAGGCAAGAGATCTAGCTTTCTGACATTTTGAATCTGCTCACATTTGCATGGGGTGAGTTTGGTTTCTGGGAGAGGTAAAAGTTTAAAAAAATAATAAAGCATCAAGAGAGCATGTAATTCGCCCCCCTTCCCCAAAAGCAGCAGACAGCATTGCCTTTCTAGTCCCATTTTCATCAGGGTTTGCTTGGCAAGATTAACCTTCTTTTCTAACTTTCTCAGCCCTGTTTTGTGTTATTGGCTTGTGCTGTTTTGACCCAGGAATTTCTATTCTGTAGCAGTGGTTGCTGACATCCAGGTTGTGATCAAGAAGATGGAAATAGTTCATTTCTCCCCCAAAGCTGTGTTGCTATGGCTGTGTCATTTGAAGTCTAAAGGTCATTCTGACAGGGCACTCACTAAACAAGCGGGAAAAAAGAGGAAATAGAGGAGACACATTTTGAATGGAAAGTAGGTTTTTTTCCTGTGAAAAAATTTGAATATGGAGAAATGCTTTTATTTTTAAGATGGAAATTAGTGGAATCGAGGAGGACAAATCTTGATGGATTGAATCATGTAAGGAAGGCCACCATTTCAACTCTCCCATAGTCATGTTGTCTGCTTTTTCCAAGATTAGTTTTTCAGGAGTTGACTGATTAAAAAAAAAAAATTTGCTATAAGTAGTTATCAAAAGTATATCTAGGGGACATCAAAAGTACATGATGATCCCTGGGTTCCCAGGTACCTCTAAATATATAATGCTATGACCTTAAGCCGCAGTCATAATATGGTCTATCAGGTTGAAAGAAAATGGCAGCCAAAAGGTTTCAAATGAAGATATGCACATATACACACACATATGTATGCATATATTTATATGTACATGTATGTGTACATACATATTTGTATGCATATATGAAAATTTTGCAAGAGATAGTCCACAGAAAATCACATCTTTAAAATTACTTAATTGACTGAAAGGGTAGATCCCTCTGTGTTAATTATTTTACTATAAATAAGTATTTGATTCAGTAGAATCAGTTAGGTAGCACAGTGGATAGAGCATTGGGCTTGGAGTCAAGAACACTCATCTTTGAGAGTTCAACCCCAGCCTAGACATTTACTCCCTGTGTGGCCCTGGGCCAGTCACTTAATCTTGTTTGCCTCAGTTTCCTCATCTGTAAGATGAGCTGGAGAAGGAAATGGCAAACCACTCCAGTATCTTTGCCAAGAAAACTCCAGATGGGGTCATGAACAATCACACACAACTGAACAACAACAGCAAGAAAAGAGGAAAATATATTGTTGCTTTCTTCAATTGAGATATCTCTCATGCATATGTCAAAATCATACAATATGCTTTGAAAAAGATCCAATAATAGAGAGAACTTTGTTCAATGCTGTTTAATCATTAACATAAAGAGATAGGATCAGGAACTTGACCTGTGATTTCCCTAGTACAGGGAATTTCCAAGTGAAGACAACCCTTTGTCTAGTTCTGGCTGGCACCTTCTCCATGACTTGGTCTTTGACAGTTGACTAGAACAGTGGTGTCAAAGGCAAATAGGAAGAGACCCCTGCAGTCTACATATTGACTTGGAAAATAACATATTAACTTTATCAATGTTTTATTGTATTTTTATTTATCTTGTTAAACATTTCCAAAGTACATTTTAATCTGGCTCCTAGTTGTCTCAGGCCTAGCTGTTAAGTGACTTTTCCAGTGTCACAAAGCTAACGTGTGTCAGAAGCTGGACTTAACCCTGATTCTTCCTTGCTTTGAGGATGGCTTGCTATGAATTTGAGGAAAGACACACACACACACACACACACACACACACACACACACACGATATATGTACTTGTTAGAAGTGTTTTTTTCTATGGTCACCAAAAAGGTCTAGTATAGAATTCAAGTAAAAAAGATTCCTCAGAGGTGATGAGGGACTTTTGACATTCCTTTTTGCAGGTGACATTGGGCTGGTTGCATTAAGCTTAAGAATGTTACAGAACCTCCTAAGTGAGACCCATAATCTCTTATAAGACTTTCACCTAACTTTCCATATAAGGGAAAAAAAACCAAACCTAAGCCAAACCATCATCATCATCATCACCACCATCATCACGACCACCACCACCATCATCATCATCATCATCATCATCATCATCATCATCATCATCATCATCATCATCATCTAACATATCATCCTTACTATGAACCAGGTACTGTGCTAAGTGCTTCCCATTTGATTATTATTCCATTTAGTTCTTACAACAACCCTGGGAGGTAGGTGCTATTATTATCTGCATTCTACATAGGAGAAAATTGAGGCAAACAAGAATACCCTCCTCAGGGAGACACAGATAGTAAATGTCTAAGGCGGCATTTGAAGTCCACACCCGACATATTATCCCAAGCACCACCTACCTCCCCAGAATAGCTGTTGATCAAAGTCTGCTGAGGTCTTGAATGGGTATCTTAGGGTGCTCATCAGGATTTAGGGTGTGGGATGTAGATCTTAATACACAGTATGAATGGACAATTGTATGGGACGTAATCGAATAGGGACGTATTTGACTGGATTGCCTTTGAGGAATTGCAAAGTTATTTTCGTGACCCCCAAGCTTCTTCCCGGAACAAATGAAATACTATAGCCTCCCAATAGTTGATATTGGGTTTCACCAAAAAGCAGTGAGGTGCATAGTCGGTATGAGGAGATTATATCATATTATACATAATGACTTATTCAGGAGAAGCAATAAAAAGATGTCATCAAATAAATACATGATAAAAAGATATACTGGCCATGTGTCAAGACACAGACTGTATGTATATGTGTGTGGGAGACTAATCCTCAGAAAGGTTTATTATCCACAGACCTTAGCAATAAATACAGGCAAATTTCTGTTTTTTGTTATAGCTTGGACAATTCATTTAAATGTGGATTATCGTAAGACTCAGTTTTCCCTGAATGGGGACTGTTAAAATCTTATGATTCCAACTGGTTTTGTTTCCTTCCTTGCCTTTTCTATATGACACCTCCACACCCCCCAAACCCCTCATAAGTTCATCATTCCCATGGGTTTTGACAATTTCTTCCCCCTTTCTATACGTCTCTAGAGTGAAGTAGTGGTAGGCCAGGCTCCCACGGATTTAGTTGTATTTAGAGCATATCAAATACAAAGTGGTGTCGTGTGTGTGTGTGTGTGTGTGTGTCTCTAAGGGAGCAGAGTTTATTCATTTAGTCTTTGGGTGAATCACAGAATTAGAAAATTTCAGAGTTGGAAGAGAGCTCAGGGTCTATCTCTTCTAACCTATACTGAAGTGAATCCCCCTCATAACAAGCCTGAGATGGTTACCCAAACTATACTTGAAAAGTTTCCAGTGATATCATAAGCAAATTAATGGAGCATACTATTTTACCCTGCCAGTTTTATGGGTAAAGGAAGAAATTATGAGCAAACAGGATAGAGAGCATTATAGTATGTAAAATGGATAATTTTGATACATCAAATTAAAAGGTTTTTTGTACAAACAAAACCATGGACAAGATTAGAAGGAAAGCAGAAAACCAGGAAAAAACATTTTATTGCAAGTGTCTCTGATAAAGCTCTCATTTCTAAAATTTATAGAAAACTGAGTCAAATGTATAATACAAGTCATTCCCCAACTGATAAATGGTCAAAGGATATGAAAAGACAATTTTTAGAAGAAATCAAAGCTATCTATAGTCATATGAAAAAATGTTCTAAATCACTATTGATTAGGGAAACACAGATTAAAACAACTCTAAGATACCGCCTTACACCTATCAAATTGGCTAACATGATACAAAAAGAAAATGAAAGATGTCGGAGGGGATATGAAAAAAAATAGGACCCCTAAGGCATTATTGATGGAGTTGTGAACTACCTGTGAACCGATACAACCATTATGGAGAGCAGTTTGGAATTACACCCAAAGGACTATAAAACTGTATACCCTTTGACCCAGCAATACCACCACTGGGTCTGTACCCCAAAGAAATCAAAAAAAAAAGGGAAAATGATCTACATGTACAAAAATATTTGTAATGGCAATTTTTGCAGTGGCAAAGAATTAGAAATTGAAGGGATGCCCATTAATTAGGGAATGGCTAAACAAGGTGTGGTGTGTGATTATAATGGAATACTACTGTGCTGTAAGAAATGATGAATAAGATGCTTTCAGAAAAACCTGGAAAGACTTACATGAACTGATACAAAGTGAAATGAGCAGAACCAGAAGAACATTATACACAGTAACAGTAATACTGTATGATATCAATTGTGAATGCCTTAGCTGTTCTCCACAAAACAACAATCCAAGACAATCCTGAGGGACATGTGATGAAAAATGCCATCCACCTCATGAGGAAGAACTGATGGAGTCTGAATGCAAATTGAGGCTTACTGTTTTTTACTTTCTGTATTATTCTGGAGTTTTTATTGTGGTTCTTTTTCTTTTGCAAAGTGGCTAATGTTGAAATGTTTTGTTGCATGACTGCACATACATAACCTATATAAAATTGCTTACTTTCTCAAGGAGGGAAGTGGGGTGGGAGGAAGGGAGAGAATATGGAACTTAAAATTAAAAAAAAAAGTTTAAAATTTTTGTCCACATGTAATTGATAAAAAATAAAAATTTAAAAAAAATTAAAAAAAAGAAAAGTTTCCAATGAGAAACCCACTGTATCCTGAGGTATCACCTTAGTCTACTCTTTAGGCAGCTCTAGTTGTTAGGTAGTTTCTTTGTGTTTTTTTCCTCCCTTACCCCAAACTTATATTCACCTCTTTTCAACTTCTAACTATTCCCATGGATTCCATCCTCTGGGACCAAATGGCAAAGTTCCAATCCCTCTTATATATGATAGCCCCACAAATATTTGAATATGGCTAACATGTTATAGGATTCTAGAGTATAGATTCAATACAGGGCTGAGCTGGAAGACAACTTAGTTGAGTCATTGAGTCAAATCACTTCATCTTGGAGTTGAGGTAACTGAGGCCCAGTAGAGGTTGATTTACCTGACTAATGTCACAGAAGTACTAAGTATCTAGGGTCAGGTTCAAAGCCCTTCCTAATGCCATGTCTAATACTCCCCCACTAACCCATGATAACTCTTCATAATATTCTTGATATGGACTGACCAGGACAGAGTATAAACAGACCATCGTCTCCTTATTCATGGAAACTACAGTTCTTCCTGTAGTCCTAAGATTACATTAACTTTTCAGGATACCACATAATATTGCCTCATCCTTAGCTTACAGTCTGCTAAAACCATGGATTTTTTTTGATAAACTGTAGTTTATCTTAGAGATAATCTCTAAATTCCTTTTTTTTCCTTTCTCGTAGGTTTCACCAAACCATGGTGCCCATGCAGCAGGATTTTTCATTGCATTTCTAGTCTCTCTGGTACTTACCTGTGTCGTATTTTTATTTATATCTCAGTCCCTATGTCTCAAATGGAACATCTGTAATAAAACTCGGGTGAGTAATGACATGAGTTTCCTCTTGTTCTGATATTATTGGTATTTAGCTATAAAATATGCTGCTGTGTTTTGTGAGTTAGGTTGAACCTATAGCTGTATAACAAATAATCATAACCAAGGCCATAGAATGTTAGAATCACAGAGGTAGAAAGGACCTCGGAGAGGTCATTTAGTACAACCCACAATACAAGCATTAAATCTCTTGACAGTGTTGGCTCTCAAAAGGTAAGTCATTCTTCACATGCTTGGCTCTGATGTCCCAAATGTCCTATACATGCTTCTGTCTCTGGGTCTTTGTTCATGCTGTTCATAGACCTAGAATGTTATTTACCTTTTCTCTTGCCCTCTCTTCCTATTTAATTCTTCCTCATCTTTTAAATTTCATTTTGAATGTTACTATAAAGCTTTCCCTGATCCTTCCTTCTCCCCACAGAGTAATGAATTTTATCCTCAGACCTCACATATCATGTTCTTTTGTATTTCTCTACTGAACTTTTCATGGAATGTTCTGTATTGTGGCTAACTGTGCTTGTACCATATATCTCTCTCCCTCTGTAAGCTCCACGGGGCAGGGGCTGTGACTTAAGTATACTTTGTGTTTCCCAAAGTACCTATCTTAATACTCTGCACACAATAGGTACTTAATAAGTCATCATTGAATTAATCCAGTCTGTATTTTAATACCCATAGGGAATTCATTCCATGAAACAGCCTATTCCGTTACTGACAAGTTGCTATCATTTGGAAGTTACTCCTTTACATGCAGCTAAAATCAGTCTTCTTAAAATACAGTCAGTTCTTTGTTATTGGTACTGTTGAAGTAGAGATCATTGTATGTGATGAATAATACATGTGCAATCTCAGAAATCTTTTACTAAGCTTCCATTTCTTAGTGTCATTGAACAATATATTATACAAAAAATAGACATTGTTCCTATCCAGGTACATATAATCTAAAAAAATGTTTTATGGTTGAATATATAAAAGGCATAAAGAATACACTGAGAGATAAACACTGGTTTTTATTAAAATTGTACACAATTCTGATAAGGAACAATGGCATGCTAGATTGGTATAAACACTTAGTTTATAACATATTTTTAGGATCATAAATTTAAACCTAGAAGGAGACTTAGAGATCAGATAGTCCAACCTTTTCATTTTATAAACAGAGGAAACTGAGGCCCTAAGAGCAGAAGAGATTTGTGTTAAGACTCTATATTTAGTAAGTAGCCACTGAGGATTTAAACCAAGTCCCCTCCCTCTAAACCAAGGACTTTCTCTTGTGAGATAAGTAAGGCAGGTGACATTATAACTCATTCCTGGCACAAAAATACTACTTTGTTTTAAGACTAACCATGCCCTTACCTTAACCAAACCACCTAATTATAAACCTCATATGGAGAGAAACCACAATTTATTTATCTCGGATTAATCCCTGTGGTCCCTGGCATAGGATCTTGTACATAGTAAATGGTCAGTAAATGAGAATGAAGGTAAGAGGTATTAACTCCTCTAGTTATTCTGAAAGATTTCAAAAAAGAATTTTGGATTTCAGAATTTGG
>JAQQSZ010010350.1:0-12535 GCA_028646595.1 Phalanger gymnotis
TGGTGGTGGTGGTGATGATGATGGTGGTGGTGGTGGTTGTTGTGGTGATGATGATGATGGTGGTGGTGGTGGTTGTTGTGGTGATGTTGGTGATGGTGGTGGTGGTAGTGGTGGTGGTGGTTGTTGTGGTGATGTTGGTGATGGTGGTGGTGGTAGTGGTGGTGGTGGTGATGGTGGTGATGATGATGATGATGAATACTAACATTGATCTAGACCTGTAAAATACCTCAGAGACTATCTGGTCTAATCCTTTTATTTTACAGATGAGGAAGGAAGCTGAGGCCTCAGGAGGCAAAGTTACCTCCTCTAGGTCACACGAGTAGGCTTAGGATCCTAGATATAGAGCTGGAATGGAGCATGAAGGTATTATATTCAAGGCCTTCAGAGCATCAGAGAGATTAAGGGACTTCCCCAAGGTCAACAGGGAGTATTTGATTCTACAATATGTGACTTAAATGTCCTCACATCCCCAAGTTGCATTTCAGAGCATTTCCCAATATTGACGTCACATTTAAATGCGAGTTATTATTATTATTACTATTGCCTTTGAACAGAAAAGAAAGTTCTGATTACCAGATGAGAACACAGAGCACTTATTTTGTCACCATAAAAGACTATAAAAGTCAGCTGCATGGGAAGCTCTAGCCTGATAAGAGGTGCTTCCTAGTGATGAGGCTCTACAGGAGTCTGGAGCCACATCTCAAGTCTCTGTCTTTGCCACTAACCCAGAATGGCTTTCTGTAGGCCCTGAAAGGCTGGATGAGGCATCCATACCACAATAAAGTGAAGGCTTTGATGCTCTGATGAGAGAAGCAAGACTGAAGACTTTTGCTGTGTACACCACAGGAAACACCGGGCAGAAGTAAGGATGGCAAATAGAAATCCTGAGGGGAAGGAATTTCAAGATTGGCATTTCATGGAGACAGAGCTTGAAGGACCTCAGAGGCCCTGGAGCCAATTCCTTCATTTTCCTTGGGAAGAAAACTGAGGCATCAAGAAGAGAGGTCAATTGTTCAGAGTAAACCACCAAGCTAGCTCTCAATTCCAGGGCCTCTAATTCCAAATTCAGAATCCTCCCCCCACCCTCTACATCACACTTTTAGTTTCTATTCTTAGTTGACCACTTATCTCCATTTCTTTTTTTTAATTATGATTTATTATTTTAAACATTATTTTCTTTTTAAAGTTTGAGTTCCAGATTCTCTCCCTCCCTCCTCCTCTCTCCCCCATCCATTGTAAGATGAGCAATGTGATATCAGTTATACATGTGAGCTCATGCAAAACATGTTTCCATATTAGCCATGTTGGAATAAAAAAGAAAAAAAAAGAAAAAAAACCAAAGAAAGTGAGAAAATCATGCTTCAATTAGCACTGAGACGTCAGCAGTTCTCACTCTGGATGCGGAGAACGTGTTTTCATTATGTAGTCTTTGGAAACATCTTGGATCGTTGTCTTGATCAGAGTAGCTAGGTCTTTCACAGTTGACCACCATTATAACATTGCTGATACTGTGCACGGTGATCTCCCAATTTCTCTCACTTCACTCTGCATCAGTTCATGTAGGTCTTGCCATGTTTTTTTCTGAAACCACTCCGTCATTTCCCACAGCATAATAGAATTCCATCACATTCATATACCACAACTTGTTCAGCCATTCCCCAAACTGATTTCTGACTCTTTGCCACCACAAACAGAGCTGCTATTAATATTTTTGTACTTATAGGTCTTTTTTTGTACTTATAGGTCCTATTTCTTTGATCTTTTTGGGATACAGACCTAGTAGTGGTATTTCTGGATCAAAGGGTATGCACAGTTTTATAGCTCTTTGGGCATAGTTCCAAATTGTTCTCCAGAATGGTTGGATCAGTTCACAACTCCACCAACAGTTCATTAGCACACCTATTCATCCTCATCTCCTCCAGCATTTGTCATTTCCAAGAGGAGTGAGGTGGTACTTCAGAGTTGTTTTAATATGTATTTCTCTAATCAATTGTAGATTTAGAGCATGTTTCCCCTTAAGACTATAGATAACTTTTCAGGGCAGCTAGGTGGCATTGTGGATAGAGTACCAGACCTGGAGTCAAGAAGATACATCTTTTTGAGTTTGAATCTGACCACAGACTTTCTTTAGCTGTGTGACTATGGGGAAATCACTTAACCTTTGCTGGTCTCAGTTTTCTCATCTATAAAGTGGGGATAATAATAACCCCTACCACCTAGAATTTTTGTGAGAATTAAACAAGATAATAATTGTAAAGTATTTAGCACAGTGCCTGAGGCAGCTAGGTGGCACAATGGATAGAGTTCTGGACTTGGACTCAAGAAGACTCCTCCTGAGTTCAAATCTGGCCTCAGACACATATAAGCTGTGTGACGCTGGACAAGTCATTTAACCTTGTTTGCCTGTTTCCTCATCTGTAAAAATCGTCTAGTGAAAGAAATGGTAAACTATTCTAGTCTCTTTTCCAAGAAAACCCCAAATGGGGTTGCAAAGTGACAGTCACAACTGAAATGATCCAACAACAATGATACAAATAGTTTTGATTCCTTGATCATTTATCTATTGGAGAATGTTTCTTATTTTCATAAATTTGATTTAATTGTCTATATATTTGAGAAATGAGGACTCTATCAGAGAAACTTGTAAAATTTTTTTTATATTGCTTCATTGTCTATGGTACCTTTTGGTATAATGTAGGTTTCCTGGTTATCTCTTTTAATTAAGTTTATCTTTGCTTTTGCTCTTTCTGAGATCATGATTACTACTCCTGCCTTTTTTACTTCAGCCGAAGCATATAAATTCTGCTCCAGCCTTTTATTTTAACTGTGTGTGTGTGTTTTTCTGTTTCAGGTATGTCTCTTGTACTCAATGGATCATTGGATTTTGGTTTCTAATTCATTCTGCTATCTGTTTCCATTTTATGGGTGAATTCATACTATTCACATTCACAGTTATGATTATTAGCTGCACATTTCTCTCCATCCCATTTTCTTCTGTTTATTCTTTTCTTTCTCTTTTTATCTTGTCTCCTCTCAAAAGTCCATATTGCTTCTAACCACTGCCTCTCTTAACTGACCCTCTCTTTTGCCCCCCCTCCCAATTTCTCTTATCCCTTTCTCCTTTTATTTCCATATTGAGTGAGATAAATTTCTATACACAGCTGGGTGTGTAGATATATTTTTCCTTCTTTGAACCAATTCCAATGGAGTGAGATTTAAGCATTGCCACTTCCCCACTCCCCATTTCTCCCTTCATTGTAAAAACTTTTCCTTGGAGACTACTTTTACATGAGAAAAAGTTCCCCATTCTACCTCTCTCTATCCCCTTCTTTTATCACATCTCCATTTCTTACCCTTTCATCTTTTTTTTGAGACTATTCCAACATAATTGAATCATACCCATGACCTCTGTCTATGTGAACTCCTTTTAACCACTCTAAGAATGATGACCTTCCTGGGAGTTACATGAATCTTCCCTCATAGGAATGTAAACAGTTAAATCTTCTTGAGCCCCATATGATTTCTTTTTCATGTTTACCTTTTTGTGTTTTCTCGAGTCTTGTGTTTGAATGTCAAATTTTCTTTTCAGCTCCAGTCTTTTCACCAAGAGTGCTTGAAATTTCTCTATTTCATTTCCTCCTGAAAAATATACTCATTTTTGTTGGGTAGCTTATTCTTGGTTGTAGTCGTAGCTCCTTTGCTTTCCAGAATATAATATTCCAAGACTCCTGCTTCTTTAACATGAAAGCCACTAAATCTTGTATGAGCCTGACTATGGCTCCATGATATTTGAATTCTTTCTTTCTGACTGCTCGTAATATTTTCTCTTTGACCTGGGAGCTCTGGAACTTGAATATAGAGTTTTCATTTTGGGAGCTCTTTCAGGAGGTGAGTGGTGGAGTCTTTTAATTTCTATTTTACTTTTTGGATCTAAGATAGCTGGACAGTTTTCCTTTATAATTTCTTGAAATATGATGTCTAGGCTCTTTTTCCAGTCACAGCTTTCTGGTAGTCTAATAATTCTTAAATTATCTCTACTCATGCTATTTTCCAGGCCAATTATTTTTGCAATGATCTATTTCATATTTTATCTAATTTTTTCCATTCTTTTGACTTTGTTTTATTGTTTCTTGATGTTGCATGGAGTCATTAGCTTCCACTTGCCCAATTTTATTTTTCAAGGAATAAATTTCTTCAATGAGCTTTCATACTTCTTTTTCCTTTTGTCCAATTCTACTTTTTAAGGTGTTGTTTGGAGCAGTGGGTAGATCACCAGGCCTGGAGTCAGTAAGATCTGAGTTCAAATCTGGCCTCAGATGCTTATTATCTAAGTGACCCTAGGCAAGTTACTTTACCCTGTTTGCCTGTTTCCTCAGCAGTAAAATGAACTTGAGAAGAAAAAGTATAAAACCACTCCAGTAACTTTGTCAAGAAAATCCCAAATGGGATCTTGAAGGGTTGGATACTACTGAACAACAATTTCTTCAGTGAATTTTTGTGCCTCCATTTCCATTTCTTCCTATTCTGCTTTTTTTTAAAGGTCTTGTTTTCTTTCAAATTTTTATGCCTCTTTTTTTTTTATTAAACTGTTAATTGTATTTTTTTGCATCACTTATTTATTTTCCCACCTTTTCCTCTACCACTCATATCTCTTTATTTAACTCTTCCAAGAATTTTTGTTGGGCTCATGTCCAATTAGCATTTTTTTCTTTAAGACTTTTGTTGTAGCAGTTTTCACATGAATGTCTTCTTTTGAGATTACTTCTTGGTTTTCCCTGTCACCATAGTAGCTTTTTGTGGTCAAGTTCTTTTTTACTTTTGCTTGCTTGTTTGATCATTTTTCTAGCCTATTACTTGACTTTGAACTTTATATTAAAGTTGTACTCAGGGAGCTGGGAGGCACTGTCCCAAGCTTCAGGATTCTTCATACTGCTGGAGATCTGAAAGTTTTTGGTCCTTCCAAGGTGGTGTAGTCCTGGGAGAGGTGTAGACACTGCTCTCCTGGTTTATGCTCTGTTCTTTATCCAGGAAAAGCCTCTGCTCCCCTGCAGCCTTTCTTTGGCCCTAAAAGTGACCAGGTTCTCTGTCCTTCTGCCACTGAAAGCACTAATGCCCTTCTTGGCCTTTGAACTGTGATGGGGGCCCCTGCTCTCTTGTGACTGTTCACAAGTATTCCTTTCCACCCTAGAACTGTGATCCAGAAAGGGGGCACTAGGATTATGGGCAATAGAGTCACCAATCAGTGCAAGCTATTCCCAGGGCCAGCAATGGGTCCCTCATAGGTTCATTTTCTAACCAGTTGTCTGACCCCCTTACCATCTCTGGACTGAGAGCTTCCAGAGCTGCTGCTGTTGCTGTGGCCACAGGCATGCATTTCAGATAGGCTTCCACCCTGGTGCCAAGACCTTTCCTGTATATCTAAGGTTTCTTAGATCAGAACAAAAAAATATCTCATCTTGACATTTCGTTGGCTCTTCCCACTCCAAAATTTGATTTGAAGCATCATTTTACAGTTGTTTGGAGCAGAATGCTGAGAGAGTTCAGCTGGACTGCTGCCTCTAATCCTCCATCTTTCCTCCCATCTCCATTTCTTTTAAACATATGGGCCATATTGTGGCCTTGACCCAATATGGGAGGCTAAAGACTTATTCCTCATCAAGTCAATGACTCTCTTGGGTCTGGCTAAAGAGAAGTGAATTTCTCTCTGGATCTACTGAGGTTGTGTATCCTGGCCACTTCTGTGTTCAGCCAGAGAATGAAAGGTTAACTTAGGATTGGCTTGAAGCAATGCACTGCTGTCATCCTTTGGAAGGTCTCCTCATGTGCTTTCTTTTGAGTTGGACCAATTCATTAGTTCTGCCTTGTCATCGGCCCATCTGTGCCATGTTAACAAGAAGCCATATCATGAATATCTGATTGGCAACTCTGCTGCCCAACAGTTGCCACTGGGAGGCATGACTGTTTTCCACATGGCTTCTCACTGCTGGGGATGAGATCAGAGCTGCAGCCAAAGCACCTGAGATTGTCTTTGATCAAGTGCCCTTAAAAATCTTCATTTCAACTCCTATTATTTCTTTTTTTATATAACATTCAGTTCAACAAGTCTATCTTAAGGCCATTATATAGATAAAGTACTCTAAGAGGCAATAAACAAAGACCAGAAAGGAAAGAAGCTCCTGCCCTAGATGGGTTTATATTCTACTACAATGTGAGCATCATTGGTAATTTTAGTAACGATGCTCCTTGTTTTGAAGGAAGAGAAAAAATAAATTGCAATCAGGCACTTTACATTGTTTGTGGAATTGTAGACTGGTGCAAACTTTTGAAAGAACATACACTAGAAAGTCACAGTAACCATCACAAAGCCACTCATACCCTAAGAGCCAGAGAAGCCAGGATTAGGCTTCATCCTAAATATAATCACAAAAAGGCAATCAGAATCTATTGAGACCAAAATTTAAAACAAAGAAAAGTGATACAAAAAGCAAACATTCATGGCTGCTTTACTTCTAACCGAAAAAGAACAGGAACAGTATACGTGAGCCATTAGGGAATGGCTGGATAAATGCTGGTATATGAAGGCAACAGAATACTATGACCACAGGAAAATGGCAAAGATGAAAATTACAGGAATAATTGAACTGGGCCAGTTACCAGACTTCTCAACCCACGAATGCCAAAGACCGCGGAGCAGGTTAGTGGGAAAACTGCTGGATAGCAGTGAGAGCAGTCTGGCCCCAGCGCTGGGGGTAGTGGCAGCAGCTGCAGGAAGCTCCTGTGGCTGCTTCCAGAGCTCCAGCATCAGCTGCTTCTGGAGTCCCTGGCTCACAGGGTGGGAGGAATTGTATTGGTAATTAAGGAGGGCTTTTAGCACTTATTCAAGTGCCCTTGAAGAGTTTGGCCTTTGTTTCCTTGATTAAAGTAGGAGTCCTTGATGACCTCCTTGACTCAAGGGAAAGCCTATTTTACATGGGTTTGAGTGACCTGTTTGTGACATCAAAGACTTTTAGACCACGTGGATTTAATTTACATTTTTGTGACTCTTTTAGGTCACATGGGTGAGTCACATGTGTGACTCATCTTTTACCCTGAACAAGATATAGAGGTTAGTGATCTCCCTTGAGGCTCTCTGGGCAGCCACTCTAAGAGCCTCCTGTTTCACCCAGATGTTGATGGTTTCTTGGTAACTATGAATTGCATTTGGTCTGTTTATAATATATGTTTGTAACTTGTTTGTATTTGCTCTGAAGTTCAGGGTGCTGGCTTTTCTCCATGAACTAAGTGAATGATATTTGTATGTTGGATTGAAATAAGATTGTTAACCCCCTAACTTTACTTTCCTTAGTAAAGCAGATCAAAATAATCTGTGCTGGCAGCATTCTTGTTGTTGGACTTATGTTGGTCTTTAACCCCCGCCCCCAGCAGCTGCTAGCCAAATTGGTGAAACAGGAATCAAGTGGTGGATCGAAGTGGGAGTTCAAGGAGCAATTTTCTGGCACAGAGGCAGGTTCTCTTGCTGTACCCTGCTTGGGTCACAGATCTGCTTGGCGGTTCTGGAGGAGTAGGAGAACTGCTATGGCAGAGTTTGTGGTGATGGTGGAGAAGTAGCTCTGAAAACAGCAGCACAGCCCCTAAAGCTTGGGACAAAGTATTCTCTACTCTACAAGCAGTCATACTCTGACAAAAAACTCAAAGGTCAAGTCATTGGCTGGGAACATGACCAGGCAGCGAAAAAGGATTCAGACTCATACTCAGACTATAGAATCTTTTTTTTGATGACAAAGATCAAAACATACAGCCAGAAGAAGTCAACAAAGTCAAAGAGCCTACATCAAAAGCCTCCAAGAAAATCATGAACTGGTCTCAGGCCATGAAAGAGCTCAAAAAGGATTTGGAAAAGCAAGTAAGAGAAGTAAAGGAAAAATTGGGAAGATAAATGAGAACTATGCAAGACAATCATCAAAAACAAATCAACAGCTTGCTAAAGGAGACTCAAAAAACAATGATGAAAATAACACCTTACAAAATAGACTAACTCAAATAGCAAAAGAGCTCCAAAAAACCAATGAGGAGAATAATGCCTTGAAAGGCAGAATTAACCAAATGGAAAAGGAGGTCCAAAAGACCACTGAAGAAAATACCACCTTAAAAATTAGAATGGAGCAAGTGGAAGCTAGTGACTTGATGAAAAATCAAGATATTATAAAACAGAACCAAAGGAATGAAAAAAAATGGAAGACAATGTGAAATATCTCATTGGAAAAACCACTGACCTGGAGAATACATGCAGGAGAGAATTTAAAAGTTATTGGACTACCTGAAAACCAGGATAAAAAAAAAGTGCCCAGACATCATCTTTAAAGAAAATATCAAGGAAAATTGTCCTGATATTCTAGAGCCACAGGGTAAAATAGAAATTGAAAGAATCTATCAATCACCTCTTGAAAAAGATCCCAAAAAGGAAACTCCTAGGAATATTGTTGCCAAATTCCAGAGCTCCCAGATCAAGGAGAAAATACTGCAAGAAGCCAGAAAGAAACAATTTGAGTATTGTGGAAACACAATTAGGATAACACAAGATCTAGCAGCTTCTACATCAAGGGATCAAAGGGCTTGGAATATGATATTCCGGAGATCAATGGAGCTAAGATTAAAACCAAGAATCACTTACCCAGCAAAACTGAGTATCATGCTTCAAGGCAAAATGTGGACTTTAAGTAAAACAGAGGACTTTCAAGCTGTGAAAAGACCAGAGCTGAATAGAAAATTTGACTTGCAAAGTCAAGAATCAAGAGAAGCATGAAAAGGTAAACAAGAAAGAGAAATCATAAGGAACTTAGTAAAGTTGAACCGTTTTATTTACATTCCTACACGGAAAGATGGTATGTGTAATTCATGAGACCCCAGTATTAGGGCAGCTGAAGGGAATACACATACATATATAGACAGAGGGCAAAGGGTGAGTTCAATATGAAGGGATGATACCTAAAAAAAATCAAATTAAGAGATGAGAGAGGCAGAAATGGAGAGATAGAATGGGGTAAATTGTCTCACATAAAAGTGGCAAGAAAAAGCAGTTTGTTGGAAGGGAAGAAGGTACAGGTGAGGGGGAATGAGTGAATCTTGCTCTCATTTGATTTGACCTGAGGAGTAATAACATACACAATCAATTGGGTATCTTAACCCATAGGAAAGTAGGGGGAAAGAGATAAACAAAGGGGAATGGTAGAAGGGAGAGCAGATAAGGAGAGGAGGTAATCAAAAGCAGACACTTTTAAAAAGGGACAGGGTCAAAGGAGAAAATTGAATAAAGGGGGACAGGATAAGATGGAGGGAAATGTAGTTAGTCTTTCACAACATGTTTTGCATAATGACACATGTGTGGCCTATGTTGACTTGATTGTTTTCCTAGGGAGGGTGGGTGGTAAGGGAAAAGGGGAGAGAATTTGCAACTCTAAGTTTTAAAAGCAGATGCTCAAAAAAAGTTGTTTTTGCATGCAACCTGGAAATAAGATATATAGGAAATGAGGCATAGAAATCTATCCTGTTCTACAAGAAAGTAAGGGGAAAATGGATTGGGGGGAGTGGGATGACAGAAGGGAAGCCTAACTGGGGAACAGGGCAATCAGAATATATGCCATCCTGGAGTGGGAAGGAGGTTAGAAATGAGGAGAAAATTTGTAACTCAAAATCTTGTGGAAATCAATGTTGAAAACTAAAATATTATATCACAAAATATGAAAAAAAGAAAATTACAGGGATATAGGAAAATAGTCAAATGGAACAGTATCAATAGAAACAAAACAGAATATGTATATCTTATAAAACATAGAAAAGAAAAAGAAAATGGAAAGGTTACAGGACTAGCTGAATTTGAAAGGAGACTCAGAGCAAAGTCCCTTAAAGACTCGGTCTCCTTTTCTCTCCCAGACTGGAAGTACAATGACCACTCTTAGGTCTAATTCCCACACTCATCTGCATGGAAGCCTTAATTTTGGGCCAATTCAGCCCTTCCTGGGTAGCCTAGTGGTGCCCTGCTGCAAGATGTTCATCCAACCAACATCACATTACTGAGGACATCCAATCACCTTAAGACCCACTGCAACGCAGAACTCCCAAACTCAGGCAACCCACCAGCCTCTCCATCTCTTAGTAGCAGGGCTTGTGGGCATGAGCCACCACAGCTGGCTGTTTTGGGATCTAAAGCTGGACGGGAGCTCTGAGGCCACTGAGTCCAACCCCAAGAATCTCCTCCACAACATTCTGACAAGAAGCTTGATGGAGTCTGCTCCAAGTTCTACGGCAAACGGAGTCCACCATGTTCTGAAGCAGCCCCTTTCCATCTTGGATAGCTTCCATTGTTAATGACAATCCTTCCAGGACCTGGAATTGCCCATCCATCTTTTCTCTTTATCTTCTCTTCCACGGGCTAAATATCACTCTTTAACCAGTTAATCAACAGTATACATTTATTGAGTGTCTGCTATGGAGGGAAGAGAAGCAGCATTTATACAGCATGTGGGAGTGCCCTGTGCTAAGAGCTTCTACAAATATTACTTCGTTTGATCCTGACGACAGCTTGTGAGGTGGGTGCTATCGTTGTCCCCATTTGTGTTGTTCAGGCATTCCACTCATGTCTGACTCTCTGGGATTCCATTTGGGGTTTTCTCGGCAAAGATACTGGAGGGGGTTACCATTTCTTTCTCTGGCTCATTTTACAGATGAGGAAACTGAGGCAAACAGGGTGGTCCTATTCAAACATATTTTTGAAAAGGGGAAAAACCCCAACAAGATTGGATCCATAATTCTTCTGCCTTAATCAATCAAACCCTTGAACTTTAATATTAGTTTAAAGGAGTAAGTTTTAGATTATTTTTAAGTGAGGAAAACACAATTCTTTCATGAAATTAAAATCATTTGAATCAAAATTAAATTTCCCGGTGAGTAGTGCATATTTGGACTTTGACTCTAACCAAGAACCATTACTGATAAAATGGTAACATTGCTAAGATCATGTGACCTTGCTGCAATTGTGATAAAATGCTGCCCAATGTGGTAGACTCAGGATGAAGTCTTTGCCCTAATGCTTCAAAGATCCTTGAGATCATCGAAGTCCTCCTTAGGCCCCTCTAGAGCCTGGTGTAGCAGTATTAGCACCCATTTGAATCCGAGGACTCGGCTTCAAATCTCATCTTGGATGCTTGTTCCCTGTGGGACCTTAGGTAAGTGAATTAATCTCTCTGAGTTCCAGTTTTCTCAGCTGTGAAAAGAGGGTGAGTGGATGAAGTAGCCTCTGAGGAACTTTCTAGCTCTAAGTCACTTTAGAACCTGCTATGTTCCAGGCTCTGTGCTAGAGGCTAAAGGAAAGAAAAAAAAAACTGCCCTCAAAAAGCTTACCTTTTATCAGAAGAAACAATGAGTGTATATAAAATAGTTATCAAATAAATACGCTGATTTTCTAAGGGAGGATGTGGGGGGGGGTGGTCAGGAAAAAGTCTCACATAGCTGGTGGCACTTAAAGTTGAGTCTTGAATGAAGTCAAGGATTCTAAGAGATCCACAGGAGGAAGAAGTATGTGTGGGGGTTGGGGAGCAGCAGGAGGACCAAGAGTACAAAGAAACTGAGAGAGAAGATTCCTCCAGGCAGAATACCAGTGAATATGAAGGGGAGTAATGTTTCATAAGGGAGACAAGAGAGGGAACACACATTTATTAAGTGCCTACTATGTGCCAGGCACTGTGATAAGCACTTTACAAATATTAATTAATTTGATCCTTACAACTACTCCAAGAGATAGGAAATGCTATTAACACCGCCCCTCCCCCCACCCTAGAGAAAAGTTACCTTCCCAAGATCACACAGAAAGGAAATCAGTCCCCGGTATCTGACCCAGTTTGCCCCAGTATGGCTCAGGCACTCTTCTTACTGCAACGTTCTGTATGTGTGAACTGCGATATATTATCAGCGAGGTTTTTGGCAGCAGGGAAATTTCAAACCAACACTTTAGAATCATGTGGCCCAGGTTCTGCACAATAGACCATTAGCCATCATTCACTGCAATCACAACTTGGCTAGCTTGTTTTCATAAAAGCTTGACAGAAAATACATCTACCCACTCTTCGTCAAAGCGCTGACTTCACCGGAACAGTCTTGACCAAGCTTTATGTTTCTATCTCGGCAAGCAGAGATGGAGAAGCTGCATGAACACTGATGTTCCCTTTCTTAAGCAAAGATTCAGCTGTGGGGAGGTTGTGAAAGCTTCCTTCAAAAAGATAATTGAGAGCCAAATAAATGCATTGGGAAGACGCCGGGATTCGAAGTCAGAGGAGGTGGCTCTGCGTCCCCACTCTGCCAACTTATTCCCCCAAGGCCTTGTCCTGGGCCTCCTTCTATTTTCTCTCTCTCTCTCTCCCTCTCCCTCCCTCACTTCCTCTCTCTTTCTCTCTCTCTCTCTCTCTCTCTCTCTCTCTCTCTCTCTCTCTCTCTCTCTCTCTCTCTCTCTCTCTCTCTCTCTCTCACCATAGCAGGTCCCACG
>JAQQSZ010010351.1:0-12535 GCA_028646595.1 Phalanger gymnotis
TCCAAATCCCTTTTGAGCTCTTCCATGGCCTGAGACCAGTTCATGTTTTTCTTGGAGGCTTTTGTTGTAGGCTCTTTGACTTCATTGACTTCTTGCTGTATGTTTTGGTCTTCTTTGTCACTAAAGAAAGATTCCAAAGTCTGAGACTGAATCTGAGTGTGTTTTCGCTGCCTGGCCATATTCCCAGCCAACTTACTTGACCCTTGAGTTTTTCAGCAGGGTATGACTGCTTGTAGTGTAAAGAGTACTTTGTTCTAAGTTTGAGGGGATGTGCTGTTGATTTCAGAGCAATTTCTATACAGCCAGCTCTGCCACACCAGCACTCCTCCTTCCTCAAGAACCACCAGCCTGGATCTGAGGAAAATCTTAAGCAGGCTCTTCACTCCTGCTCTGATCCACCACTTAATTCCTCCTACCAGCTGGGCCTGGAGCTGGAAATAACTGCAGCTGTAGTTCTATAGCTGCACCTCCACACACACCACCCCCCTGCCCCTGGGGCAGTGGCCAGCTGAACTGCAAACTCTTTTCACTCTTTCCCCCCCGCAGCTTTTTCCATTAACCTTCTCTGTCGTCTTTGGTGTTTGTGGGTTGAGAAGTCTGGTAACTGCCACAGCTCACTGATTCAGGGCTCTAGGGCTTGTTCTGTCCGGCTCCTGGTCTGGTTGGTCCTGCTGCCCCTGGAGCTTGGCTCAGCTCCCCTCCACTCTGTGCGCAATAGACCTCATTCAGTGACCATCCAGGCTGTCCTGGGCTGGATCCTTGCTTCCCTCTGCTATTTTGTGGGTTCTGCAGTTCTAGAATTTGTTCAGAGCCATTTTTTATAGGTTTTTGGAGGGACCTGGCAGGGAGCTCACGCAGGACCCTGCTTTCCAGCTGCCATCTTGGCTCGGGCCCCCCGGAAGTTTTTATTTTTAAAAATTAGCATTATATGAGGCAGTCTTGTGTAATAGGAAAAGACCAGGAGAGCTGCATTCCATTCCATCTGTAACTGGCAGTTTGACCTTAGGAAAGATCTAACTGGCATGAGACCCAGTTTCCTCATCAGTAAATCTGCATTTCTAGTGTGTATACTTTACAAAAGGACCTTGTATTACAGGGTCACACAAATGGGGCATATATAGCCATACAGTGAGAAAGATGGGTCTCTTTAGTTACCAAAGATGTTGTTCTTTTAAATAGTAGATGCAGTTATTAAATCAGATGCTTAATTTTAGTCAATTTATAGTGTTTGTTGATAATGTCTTATGACTTTGGTTGAAATTCTGGGTCAGGGTAGTTGTGAGAACCTTCATTATAGCATTTCTTATACCCCTGTAATTTGTTTGGTTCAGTGATCTTCACTTTTGTCAGGACTAGTGAGTAATAGAATTCCATCTGGATGTACTGTTGAGTAATCACTGATGAGATAACTTTCTTTTACATTGACATGATTAGCATTCTAATTTGAGCCAGATGCTTTGATTTCATTGCGGGCCAATACTGTTTTCAGTGAAGACTGAACAATTTCTTTCACTTCTAGAACTATCTAGGTACTTGGGTGAAATCAGATTATGAGTTGAATGTTCAAAATATTTGTTGCATTTTCAAACTTATAAAAAATTTTTTCTCTCTTATAGTCCATAAAGAAAACCACTTGATTTTTATTGTGAGAATTTGCATTTTTCCTAAAATATTTGACATTAAAAGGAATGTATAATGTTTTGTATTGTTCCAGTTGTTAAAATTGCCTAAGTTCCTCATTATTTGGGATTATTTTAAATAACTGCCAGAATTTTAAAATTCTATCCTTCCTTAGCCCAATGTACATACTAATCTTTTTACTGTAGTACGAGGTGAAATGAGGGTCCCTGAGGAAGCTCTTAAGGTAAAAGTCTTGATTTTTCTTTTTCTTTTTTATATAAGTACATTTAGTTGATCTCACTCATAAATGTTTTTCTTCCATGTTTCAATGCTGTATAGCATGAGAAGTTTTCAAGTCAACTTCAATTATCCCAGAAATCTTCAGAAGCAGAATTATCAAAATTAGCAAGCTCCAAAAGTGTAGAATCAAAAGTGGCAGATGCTGCTACTGAGGTACAGCATAAAGCTACAGAAACATTAAAGTCTGAGGATAAATCCATGGGTAAGTTAACAACTTGGCAAAGTATCATGTTAGTGCTCATAGTTTCAAATCAATTGTATTGCTTTTTTTTTTTTGAAAAATTATGCATCAATCCTGAATATTGGTTGCATGAACAATTTAGTATTATAAAACTATAATTATTATATTCAGTATTATATAGTTTATCATTATATAATTTAATTAAAAATTAAAATTAAATAATATAATTTGCTATTATAAAACAGTTACTATGTTTTATGATACAGATTATTTCACTATTTTGTTTTGCTCATGCAGATTTTAGTTCCTTAAATTTGTATTTGTGCCTTATGTTTTCAAAGTGTTTTTACATGCATAATTTTTATAGACTTTATCCTTTGAGTTGGTCAGCATTATTAAAAAGGATTATATAGCCTCAAATAGGTATGTTAGTTCCAGTTCTTCCGTTTGCCTGGTGTATTTCAACTCTTTTTGAGGGACAGGGCTCATACCTTCGTGGTACTTCCCCTTCAGGTTTCCCCTTGTCTGAGAAACTTCCTGATTCAAGAGAATGTCTCTAGTGATTTAAATAAAGTCTGAAAACCCCTCCAATTGGTACTTGTAGAAGACACACAAGTCAACAAAATTTGTCACCTGTTCAAATTCCTGTGCAGAGAAATACATATATAGATGGTTATATAGTATGTTTAAATATCTGGGGAGTTTGCAGAATATATTTTAAAGATGGCGTATTTGATGACCTTTTGCCCCAATGTATTTTTCTTCTAAAATAATCACTATAATGACTTCTTTATAAGGTCTTATTTAAAAATTGGCAAGGAAGTTGGTTGCTTGTGCCAAAATTTCCCATTTCCCTAAAATTTCCCATCGGTCATCAGTCTTAGTGAAGCATTTCTGAGCATTGCTGTTTCCACTTTTACCAGGATGATCATTGCCTGTTTTTTCTTTATCAATCCTTGACAGGGATTTTTACATTTCTGGTTTATTCCCTGTATGTACCTTCATCTATTCCTCGTCCTGCCACCACTGTTCTGTGTTTGTAGACCCTGGGGGGCAAGAAGGTATTTCTTGCAAGGAATAAGGGGGTATAATCTTTTAGTATTGCTTTGAAATGAATTGGCAGAATTGATAAGTGAGCAAGCTAGAAGAAGTTGGGTGTTTTGAAAGGCAGTTTTGTCTAGTTGAAAGTGCTTGATTGGGAGTCAAAAGACCTTTCAAATTCTACCTATCACATTTGTACAATCTATGTAATGTTGGGCAAATCACTTAATCTCCCAGGGCCTTTGAATCCTTAGCTTTAAAATAAGATTCACTTAGATAATTCCCAAGATTTTTTCCACCTCTAAAAACATGAATCTAAAAGAACATTTGACAGAGAGGGATTATAGAAAAAAAGAACAGGGCAGCTTAGCTTAATAGATAGAGATACCCTTTTTATGAATCAGGAAAACTTAAATTTAATTCCTGTCTCTGATATATAATAATCATGGGCATCACACTGAGCATGTTAATACCCTAGGCAACTTTTTAAGACTGCGCAAAGAGTTGCTGATCTGCATTAATGGAAGGAATTTTCATGTCATGGATGCAACTATAGAACTTGACAAAATAAAATAAATCAAAAAATCTTAGAAGTAATTATAGAAATTTTTCTTCTAGCCTTGCCTTCCAATGTTACCTCATAGACCCTAGAATTCAATATATGAAAGGCATTAGAGACAATCATAATTCATTAAGTTAAATGATATAATCAACACTGACATCAACAATGATATAATCAGTGGTTTGCCTAAGTTCAATAATCACACAGGAACACATATTTAGAAATGGAAGGAGTCTTAGAGATCTAGTCCATCTAGTTTTCTCAATTTACACATGTGAAAGTAGAGTGCTTTGTGAAATTTCCGTTCCCAGCTTTGTTTAAAGATTTTCCTTTTAATGCTTTTTATAGAAAGCTTATATCCTCTGGTATGCAATGGAAACCATACCAAAATTATTTCTCCTTTGTATTTTTTAGATTTCATTTTAATAGAAATATTTCTAAAAGAAAGAACCTTTAATATATCTAGAGTTTATCATTTTATTTGGTTGAGGATGTTTGCATTAACAGGTATCACACATATTTCATAATTCATACGACAAGACATATTAAGCCAGTTATAGTAACCGGTAAATAGGAAATGTTGACAAGGAAAATCTCTTTTAATTAAAACTGAAGCTATTTGGAAGTTGTTTTATTCAAATAGTAAGCATTTATTAAATGTCTACTATGGGCCAAGTACTATGCTAAGCCCTGGGATACAAAGAAAGGCAAAAAACAGTATCTGCCCTCAAAGGGCTCATAATCTAATGGGGGAGACAATGTGCAAACAACTATACACACCCAACAATCTATATAGAGGATGAGTTGGAAATTATGAAGAAAAGGAATGTACTGGGTCACAGAGTATTCAGGGTGAAGGATTTAAGGCATAGAAAGACTGGAAATGTGGATGGGGGTCAGGTTATAAGGAACTTTAAATACCAGATGATTTTATAGTTAATCCTGGAGGTGATTGGGAGCCACTGGAGTTTATTAAGTTTGGGAGGTGACATGATCCCACCTGCACTCTCAGAAAATCACTTAGGTAGTGGGTGGAAGATAGATTGGAGTGCAGAGAGATCTGTGTCAGGGAGACCAACCAGAAGTCTGTTAGTCTGGGTGGTTAGAGGGGAGTCGTTTATTAAAACATTGTCACCTTGATTCAGCTAAATTGGCAGGCTAAAGTCTTTTTATTTTATTGTCTCATCCATAAATAAGTCTCTCAAAATGCTTGTAGGTGGGTGTCGTACTCAGATTAGCAGATGGTATTATTTAACTGCATGCCAGTTTGAGAACAAGGAGAACAGAGTTTCCAAACATTTGACCATAGTCACATTAAATAAAGTCTGTTCAAAATCGGAAGGTATTAAATTTATAATGCAGTTGAACCACTAGACCATAGTTTGACTCTGACCTTAATAAATAAAGCAACCAAACACTTGTAGTGTTTTGTAGTAGGTTAGCTTTTATTTGATTCTTCTGTATGACAAAGTAGTTCAATTTCTTTCCTTTAAAATGTCTCTAGATCTTTCTGCTATGCCTCGTGGTACTCCTTTGTACGGGCAGCCATCTTGGTGGGGTGATGATGAAGCCGATGAAGAAAACGCTTTCAAACAAGATGGAAAACCTGAAGAAAAAGTGAATGATACTGGAGCTTCAGGTAAAAGATCTCTATTTGTGCCACATTTTATGAATTTGGGTGTATGGTACCTAAAATGTAGAAATTAATAAAAAATGCTTCTGAAGCTTTAAAATTCAAATTTCAGAGTGGTTTGCTATAATTATCCTTTTGCTTTCTTTTCTTATGATCTCATTTTAAGCTAGAGAATCAAAATTATTTAAAATGATCCATGCTGTGCAATCATTTAAAAGTACATTTTTTTTAAAAAAAAAGTACTATTTTATTACAGTGCTGTAAAATTCAGGCATATCTGCAATTTGGGTATATTTTACAATCTGAGCAGACAGCTATTCAATAAGAATTTTAGAGATATGTAAAAGGTTTGCTGAGGATATAATATTGTGTAATTGAGTCATATTTTAATCCTTTAAATATGACTAATTTTCATGTTATACTTAAGAATCTTAGTTCATGATCCAGCCATTCTAGAGAGCAATTTGGAACTGTGCCCAAAGGTTGTAAAACTGTGTGTACCCTTTGATCCAGTAATACCACTTCTAGGTCTATATCCCAAAGACATCCAAAAAAAAAGGAAAAAGGATCTATTGGTACAAAAATATTTATATTAGCTCTTTTTGGAATTGGAAATCACAGAGATGCCTATCAATTGGGGAATAGCTAAACAAGCTGTGGTATAGGATGGTAATGGAATATTATCATGTAGTAATAAGTGACAAGCAAGATGATTTCAGAAAAACTTGGAAAGACTTACATGAACTGATGCATAGTAAAGTGAACAGAACCAGAACAATGTTGTACACAGTAACAGTAATATTGTTTGAATTTTGAAGGGCTTAGCTTTTTGAGCAATACAGTGACCCAAGACTTAATCCAAAGGACTAATGATGAAGCATACTATCTGCCTCCAGAGAAAGAATTGATATCATTTAAATACAGACTGAAGCATGCTATTTTTCACTTTCTTTCATTTTTTTCTTTTATTTGAGTCTTCATTTACAAAATGACTAATATGGAAATGTTATACATAAAAAAGAGTATTCAATTTTTTTAGAATGTTTCTTTGCTTAATGTACTTTGTGTTATATTATTTTCATACATTTATAGTGACACATGTATCTGCTGTCTTTGAGAAGTATTTAACAATAATAATTTTCAGTATAATTAAAATTCTTTCCCATATGCCAAAATTTATTTTACTGTAACTCCTTTAATGGAAGTATTTCTAAAATGATTTACATATGTCCCACCATCTTAAGTGAAGAATACTCAGTTTTATTTTTTTCTTGGTAATTCAGTCATAAAACCAGAAGACCAAAGAAAGTGCAACTAAATGGCTTTCCTTAGAGAAGCAAGCAAAGGAGTTGGTAAATTTATTGTACCTCTCTCTAAAGAAATTGAGAAACACCATTTCATGGGGGCATTGATCATCTCAAGTCAATAAATAATACTATGTGCCACCCACTATGCTAAATGGTACTAGACTACTGTGCTCATGATAAGCAGGCTTAGAAAGGCTACTATGAACATAGTTGTGATTTACACACCAATATCAGTTTTAGAAGGTGAAAATATTAAGAAATCCTAAGAAAAATTTGGTAAAACTCTCTAAACTAAATCAGCATATATTTTGATACTTCATCATCTGAATATAGGGCAGCTAGGTGGCATAGTGGATATAGCACTTCCCCTGGAATGAAAAGGACATGAATTTAAATCTAGCCTCAGACACTTACTAGCTATGTGAACCTAGGCAAGTCACTTACCCTCTTAGCCTACAGTTCCTTATCTGTAAAATGAGCTGGAGAAGGAAATGACAAACTACTCCAGTATCTTTGCCCAAGAAAAATCCAAATAGGGTCACAGAGAGTCAGACATGACTGAAATGACTCAACGACAACGTTTGAATATAAAAGCAGACAGAGGGCTGAATAGCAAAAAAATATGTTGAAAAATAAGGTTCACTAGTAAGATGCTAAAAGCTTGTAGACTTAAAACTCTCATCTATGTATCATAAATACTGTACCTTCTTTGAGAAGAAAATCAGCATATACTAGATATGCACAAAAACTGAGTTTTATTATTCCGCAATAGACTGAAACTACTAATGTAGAAATCTCTTCTAAATAATCTATCCTTACTACAGTCAAACTAGTGACTCATTTAAACCAAACTACAAAAAATGATTCAAAATTTGTAAAATAAAAATGAGAAAAACATACGGTATGCAGTTAAAATAACTGACCTATATAAACAAGTTACTCGTTTCAAAAACAGAAATGGAAGGAGAAAACTTTGATAATTGTTGAGTGCAAACTCATTTTAACCTATTGTACTTAGCTAGCCCCCCCCCCTCCCAGCCATGCTTCACATCCATCTTCCAGGAAATCTAGGCCAGGGATGGGCAAACTGTAGCATCAAGGCCACATGTGGCTCTCTAGGTCCTCAAGTAGCAGCCCTTTGACTGAATCCAAACTTCACAGAAGAAATCTCCTTAATAAAAGGATTTGTTCTGTAAAACTTGGACTCGGTCAAAAGACCACAGCCAAAGACCTAGAAGGCCACATGTGGCCTTGAGGCTGCAGGTTTCATACCCCTGATCTAGGCCTTCTTAGGCATCTTGCTATCTGCTTTGCCATAATGTGTGCACATCTCCCCTCAACGCAGTCTAACATGTTTTTTCAATCTTGCTCTGAATACAGTAATCAAATCAGTACTAATCTTGCTACTGGAAATAGTATGAGTCAACTATACTATGGTTCCATTTATGGGGCTTTTGACTCTTCATTTTAAAACTCCCTTCCCTTTCCACCCCTGTATGTATTATTTACCTCTTTCTAAATCCTTCATGTCAGTTCTTTCTTTTATGTTTGTATCCTGAGCACCAGGCACAGATTCTGTCATATAGTGATGATTAGTGGATGCTTTTTTGTTCATTAATTTTAACTGTTTCCTGGAGAAGTTTAATAAGATATAATTCAGTTGCAATAATGAGAACAAAAGTACCTAGTCAACAAACAGTTGATCTTTTTTGTCAGTTAGAGAGATAGAAGTCAAGGACAACAGTAGTGTAGATTATAAGCTTGTTTGTAAAATCTTATAATATGAGATGGTAGAAGATTATGAGTAGTATTGGCTCATAAAATAGTGACAAACAGTAGAAGGAAAACAATTTTAAAGCTTAATAAGAAATTAAGCTAAACAGTGTTATCACATAGACATTTAAGGATGAAACTGGAAGGACAATAAAAAATGGAAAAGATATATAAAGAATTTTTTTAAACTCTTTTCATTACTGAGGGCCATGGAGTCTTCAGATTTTTATATTCTATTATCACAGTCCCAGATAAGCTACTGGAAGAGGAAGTAGATGTTGTACTAAGGGGGAAAAGATAGGAAAGGCCACTGAACAAGACCAGAGGTACATACTAGAGGTGAAACAATTTTTAGTTCATTCAAGCATTAATTCTCTAGCTAATCACCTCTCTTACATAGCCCTGAAGAATGGTGAAACATTGTAGACCATATTACAAAATAGATGACTTAGGGAATCCCAATAACTACCAGCTTATATGCCCATTTTCTCAATCTCCACAAAAAGAATATGCGGATAATTTCCAAATTATCAAAGGCATCTTTGTTGAGCGCATCAGAAGGAGGAGAGTAGCAGCTAAGAATTGAAAGCATTATTCCACAGTGAATCACATTTTTACAGTTGTACAATAGACTGTAAGGTACAGAAAACGCAAGGACACACTTACTGTTCGGTGAGTTCAGTAAGGCAAACGCTTTTGCCTTGCTTACAAAAACAATACTTTGAAACTCTTTTCCAATAAATGTGCATATGTCAGAATCATAAGAAAATTTCCTAAGAGATATAACAACACAGATAACTTTGTGGTAGTCACTGGTTATTAATATCAAGGCGTAAGAGAGATAAATGTTCACCAAGGGGTTCACTGCTGATATGTTGGGAGATTAGTCAAGGACTGAAAAAGGAATCTCCTTATACTGGTGCTGAGGCCCTTCAGATGCTCCTTTCTGTAGATGACATGCTATTTGCATCAATCCCCAGAATATGGCAGATTTTCCTAAGATCCATAATCACTCCAAAAACTTTAGACTGTCTACCAGAAAAAGTGGATAAAAATGTCATTTGTCTAGATTGGTGTACAGTGAAGTGGAAAAACTCTGGAGATAACAGTATGCCATTTTGGACAAATGGCAAATTCAGAGTAAACTGATCTGAAATGAACAACAGAATGAAGATTTGGAGTGCTTTTGTGAGATTGATGATGTTCTGTTATTGATCCTAAGCTTCTTCCTGAAACAAAGGTCCATGTTTTTAAATCTAGTGCTCTTTTCATTATGCTACACTATCTTCTAGGACGCAGGTCTTCTGGGATATAGTAGTATCTGTTACATTCACTGACATGTAGTATTTTAAAGTTTGCAAAGGGAATCAGAAGGGAGCAGCTAGGAGCTGAAAACAATGTTCCCTAGTGGTTCACATTTTTACAATTGTATGATGGACCTTAAAGGTACAGAAAATACAGTAACCTGCGAACATACTCTCGAACATTCATTCACTTAATGCTCATAACACTATTAGATAGGTGCTACAGGTATTGTTTTCATTTAACAGTGGAGGAAACTGAGACTCATTAAGTGACTTTCTCATGGTCACGTAAGCTAATAAGTTTCAAAACTTGGAATCAAATCCCAATCTTTCTGACTCCAAGTTCTGCACCATGTCTACCATTTCACACTGCCTCTCAATGAATGGTTTCGGTTATATAGCAGCTTAAGGTTTGCAAAGCATTTTATGTATGGCAAAAAGCGATGGCAAAGTGACTAGATTTGAAAGTCACAGTACCTGGTTTCTAGCTTCAGCCCAGTCACTTAATTATTCAGGACTTTAGTTGACTCATTTAACTTCTCTAAATGAGAACAGTAATCTTTGTACTGCCTAGTGCACAAAGTTGTTTTGAGAATCAAATAAGAATATATTTTAAATATTGTGTAAATATAAATAGATGGGTATAGAGGTAGGGCCTGGCCCTATTATTTCATTAGTATAGGGGATTGCCAGCTGAGGAAATTCCCTCTAACAATTTAGGCCAATACCTTCTCTGCAATTTATAGTATTAGAGAATTGCCTATAGTACAAGTTTAAATGAATTTGAGTTATTATTATCATTATCTACAATCCCCAGAGCTGTGCTTTTGTATCATATGCATGAACTTTGTAGCATCTCTTGTAGCTGTTTTCTGTGTTTTGGGGAATTTCTAGAAAAGTGACTTTTAAGTAAATGATATTATATATTAAGCTGATATTCATGGTCATTTGAAGAAAAGTAATAGTGAGAGGGCCTAGTTTGAAGTTTGACAACCTTTGAAAAGTTTATTGAAGAGGGCTAGAGCAAAGAGACTTACTGGTATCCTCTAATCATCCCTCTCAAAAATAAGGTCTGAAGAGAAGCCAGTACCCTAATTTCTACAAGTCAGTGTTTGACTTCATGAAGCAGGCCATGGTCAGTCAATAAGCATTCATTACGCACTTACTGTGTGCCAGACTCTGTACTAAGTGCTGAACATACAAAGGCAAATAATAATCACTGCCTTCAAGCAGCATACATAGTAATGATAGTGGTGATTGCACTGTATAGGAACCCTTAATTTTATAGCAACGCTAAATTTGTTGGTTAAGTGGATAGTGAATGAATAAATCCATGAGTATTGAAAATTGGCCTGTATCTTAAATCCGACAGGAGTCTAGGTTTTCTACACCAGAATGAATTTGTTGATCTGATGCCTGTTACTTAGTACAGTGACTCTATAGCAAGGAAAGGAAGAGACTGATTGATTCTTTTACCATTTGAGTGAAATGGACAGTAGCATCTATCCTCCTTCCTCCAGTTTTACTCCCCTCACTTTTCCAGCTCCAGAGCTAATTTACAGTCCTATAAATAGTAATGGCAAAATGATTTTCTTACTGAAAATTTGTTTTTATATGTTTTCAAAGGAAAAAAATATAATACAAATAGAGTATTAGATCTAAAACTGTGATTATACCATTATAAATTGTGGTTAATTTTTAGGTGAGTCAAATCCCATCTGACTTTAGCATAAAGTGTAATTTATGTAATTCTTTGTATATTGGTATTCTATGTATATGTGTATGTATGTAGAATAAATTTCTAATAACTAGAATATTTAGATTAGTTTGGATAGGTATATACCCTGACTAAAGATGTAAGCGGGTTTGTGAAGATAATCTCAAATTGTCAAGGACTGGGACCTTGGTACCAGTGACAGCAGTAATCACAGATAGGTACCTGGTCCAAATTCTGTCTGAGGGAAAATATTTTTTTTATTTATTTAATTTATTTAATATATTTAGTTTTCAGCATTGATTTGCCCAAGAGTTTGAATTACAAATGTTCTCCCCATTCTACCCACCCCCCCACTCCAAGATGGCATATATACTGGTTGCCCCGTTACCCAATCAACCCTCCCTTCTGTCACCTCACTCCCCTCCCATCCCCTTGGGAAAAAAATTTTTAAAGAGATTACAGCCTTATGGCCAATTCCATATTCCCCCAGCTCTTTTGTAGTAAGCTAAGAGAGTCAGGACAAATACAAGTGAATCAAGGTGGTATTATATTTTTTGTACAAACTTTATTGAAGTTGGAATATTAGTAATTCAGTCAACAAACATTTTTTGAGCATATACTATTTTCCAGACACTGTGGATACAAAGTAGAAAAGGGAGAAAAAAATCCCTGATTTTGGGGGACATGCATTCTAAAGAATATGTCCTGTTTTCAAATCATAGATTATATTATTTGACTTAGCTAAGAGTATAATATACTTAAGAAATTGTATAAATATTTGTTAAATACATAAATAAATTAACAAGATTTTCCTTGGAGAGTAGAATTTAATGAGCCTAATGGTATCTGGTCTATATTTTCCTTTCTTTGATCTGTATCTTCATTCATATAAAAGTTCTTTCCATGTTATACAAACTCCCTCTACAAATGTATTTCAGCAATTCATTTGTATATTACGGTATTGACTAGTTGTCTAGGACACTAAAAGGTTAAATGACTTGCCTGTGGTCTGTAGTATATGTCAAAAGCAAGACTATGTCGTGCTGCCTCCCTTTTTGGCTTTTATCCTTACTGAAAAATGCAATTACCAGTGAAAT
>JAQQSZ010010352.1:0-12535 GCA_028646595.1 Phalanger gymnotis
TGAACTGGTCTCAGGCCATGGAAGAGCTCAAAAAGGATTTGGAAAAGCAAGTTAGAGAAGTAGAGGAAAAATTGGGAAGAGAAATAAGAATGATGTGAGAAAACTGTGAAAAACAAATCAAGGACTTGCTAAAGGAGACCCAAAAAAATACTGAAGAAAATAACACCTTAAAAATAGACTAACTCAAATGGCAAAAGAGCTCCAAAAAGCCAATGAGGAGAAGAATGCCTTGAAAGGCAGAATTACCCAAATGGAAAAGGAAGTGCAAAAGACCACTGAAGAAAATACTACCTTAAAAATGAGATTGGAGCAAGTGAAAGCTAGTGACTTTATGAGAAATCAGGATATTATAAAACAGAACCAAGGGAATGAAAAAATGGATGAAAATGTGAAATATCTCATTGGAAAAACCACTGAACTTGAAAATAGATCCAGGAGAGATAATTTAAAAATTATTGGACTACCTGAAAGCCATGATCAAAAAAAGAGCCTAGATATCATCTTTCAAGAAATTATCAAAGAGAACTGCCCTGATATTCTAGAGCCACAGGGTAAAATAGAAATTGAAAGAATCCAATGATTGCCTCCTGATAAAGATCCCCAAAAGAAAACTCCTGAGAATATTGTTGACAAATTCCAGAGCTCCCAGATCAAGGAGAAAATACTGCAAGCAGCCAGAAAGAAACAATTTGAGTATTGCGGAAATACAATCAGGAAAACACAAGATCTAGCAGCTTCTACACAAAGGGATTGAAGGGCTTGGAATATGATATTCCAGAGGTCAATAGAGCTAGGATTAAAACCAAGAATCACCTACCCAGCAAAACTGAGTATCATGCTCCACGGCAAAACAAAGATTTTCAATAAAATAGACGACTTTCAAGCTTTCTCAGTGAAAAGACCAGAACTGAGTAGAAAATTTGACTTTCAAACACAAGAATCAAGAGAAGCAATGAAAGGTAAACAAGAAAGAGAAATCATAAAGGACTTACTAAAGTTGAACTGTCTTGTTTACATTCCTACATGGAAAGATGATGTATATAATTCACGAGACCTCAGTATTAGGGTAGCTGAAGGGAATATACATATACACATACATACATATACATACACATGTATATATATACATATATGTGTGTGTGTGTGTATGTATATATATATATATATAGACAGAGGACACAGGGTGAGTTGAACATGAAGAGATGATATCTAAAAAAATAAAGTCAAATTAAGGGATGAGAGAGGAATATATTCAGACAGGGAGAAAAGGAGAGATAGAATGGGGTAAATTATCTCCCATAAAAGTGTCAAGAAAAGCAGTTCTGTAGAAAGAGAAGAGGGGGCAGGTGAGGGGGAATGAGCGCATCTTGCTCTCATCAGATTTGACCTGAGGGGGGAATAACATACACAGATACAATTGGGTATCTTACCCCACAGGAAAGAAGGAGGAAGAAGATAAAAAAGGGGGGAAGATAGAAGAGAAGGCAGATAGGGGGAGGAGGTAATCAAAAGAAAACACTTGAGAAAAGGGACAGGGTCAAGGGAGAAAATTCAATAAAGGGGGCAGGATAGGAGGGAGAAAAATATAGTTAGTCTTTCACAACATGAGTATTGTGGAAGGGTTTTACATAGTGATACACATGTAGCCTATGTTGAATTGCTTGCCTTCTTAGGGAGGGTGGGTGGGGAGGGAAGAGGGGGGTAGAATTTAGAACTCAAAGTTTTAAAAGCAGATGTTAAATTTTTGAAGGAGAAGTTGATTGAGTTAGAAGAGGAAATAGATAATAAAACTAACTAGTAGGTGACCTCAACTTTCCCCTCTCAGGACTAGATAAATCTAACGAAAAAAAAAATAAACAAGAAAGAAGTTTAGGAGTTGAATAAAATTCTGGAAAAGTTAGATATGATAGATCTCTGGAATATGTTAAATGGAAATAGAAAGGAATGTACCTTTCTCAACAGTGCATGGCACCTACACAAAAATTGACCATGTATCAGGACATAAAAACCTCATAACCAAGTGCAGAAAAGTGGAAATAGTAAAAGTGTCCTTTTCAGAAAATAATACAATAAAAATTGCATGTAACAAAGGTCCATGGAAAAATAGATTAAAATTATTTGCAAACTAAATAATCTAATCCTAAAAAACAAGTGAGTCAAAGAACAAATAATAGAAATAATTGATAGTTTCATTAAAGAAAATGACAATAATGAGGCAACATACCAAAATTTATGGGATGCAGCCAAAGTGGCACTTAGGGGGAAACTTTATATCTCTAACTGCTTGCATCAATAACATAGAGAAAAAGCAGATCAATGAATTGGGCATCTCAAAAAACACCTAGAAAAAGAAAAATAAAAGAACCCCACTTAAACACCAAATTGGAAACCTGAAAATCAAAGGTGAGATTAAATAAATTGAAAGTAGGAAAATGATTGTTACGTTAATGGGAATGGGAAGATCTTTCCCATCTATAAATAGGCCTATGTGACCTGCTTTGGGCCAGAGCCACATGGAAGCTTGAGTCACATGAGCATGGGTCACATGGAGCCTGTGGTGGAAGGAGCCTGCTGAATGGGTGTAGTAGAAAGGGGTGGAACAGGAAGTGTGAGTGAGGTGGAGCTGAGAGAGAGAGAGAGAGCAGAGCACCTAGTATGGATGAGAGGGGCATTTTGCCCAAGGGAGCTTGTTGGTGGGGAGGCCTGATGGACGGAAGGATTGTGGATGGCAGTGCTCTCTCCATTGGTAATGTGTATAGACTTCTTTCTTCCTATGATGGATTTGGCTTTCTGATGCTTGAATAATGTCTTGTTTTCATTTTTAAGCTAGAGAGTCTGCAATATTTTGTGATTTAATCCTGTAAATACACGAGCATATTCATAGCAGCTGCTGTGGGTATTGCATTGGCAATATATTCGGCATCATGGACAGGATTGCAAAATATAAGATCTCTACTTGGAGACATGGTTGCTTTAGGGAGGAAAGTGAATTTCTCAGGATGAGAGGATTTACCTTATTCCTCCCTGGCAAGAGAATGGGCCAAAAGCACAGGACTCTGTGAAAACTGGGAACTGAGGCTGCAGAAGGGAGGACCCAGGGATGTGGTAAGATGCAAGGAATACCAATAGAACCAGGGAAAGACATGGCAAGGGTATGTAGGAGAGGCTGAGCCTTGCTAACAAGTTATTGTATTATATTTAAAAGCAAAGACAAATCGCTGGATGAGAAGGTTCAGATGAAAAAGTAGTTAGCTGATTTGCATGAGAAGCCTTCTATGCTACAGCATTTGAACTTTAGAAGAGCAAGTTAGAAAGTTTCAGGTGGCAGAAGAAAAAGCAACTGTGAGTTTAGCTCAGAAAAAGAAGGGAAAAGTTAACAAGGGAAAGGTACATGCAACCCTTGTGCAGGGTGGGCCTGATTAGAACCCAGACACCTGGCAGGAAGACATGTGGGAGGAAAATGAAAAAAAGTTGGATGGGCCTGGTTTCTAGGAATGCAGACATTCATCCAATACTAAGAAGGAAGCAGGAGAATGGGGGGCAGGGTGGAGGTGAGTGGGGGGCCATACAATGTTTAATGAAGTAATTGAGGATTCTATTCAGTAGGAGGTCATAGATATTTTGAGTCAATTCACCTTAAAATGGGAGGATTGTTAGTATCTTGGATGGTGAGAATCAATGATGAAGGAAGGGGTCAGCGGAGTAGGGATAGATGACATAGGTTGTTTGAAATTCATAGGTATTAGTCAGAATCCTTTTGTACAGCAAACTTTTAGGGGTTACCATATTTAAGGAGGTAACAATGGAACTAATCTCTTAGCTTTGGCTGCAGAGGGATGCAGTAAGTAGTATCCCACTGACTCTATGTGGCCTACACAGAGAGACCCTGGTATTTGCTTAGAGACAGTATGAGAAAGTTAAAGGAAAAGGTAATGAAAACTACAATAATAGGTGGAGATGTTGAAGCTTATCATAGCACTCCCTTAATGGTTCCTTCTAGAAATATAATCATAAGGATGGCTCTTCCTGCTTATAAGCACCTAATTCTAACTCTACTAATTGGGGAAATGGGGCACCCTCTTTCAGAGCTGTTGGATAAGATTTCACTGTTAAGTGACTTAGGGGAATGGGGAAAAGATAAATTTCCTCAAAAGAGAAGAGCAAACAGCCAGTGGATTCGAAGTCAGAATAAATCAACAAGGAAAGAATTATTTACTGCTTTATTAAAAGCAGGGATAGATTTTGGAAGAATAGATGGTATTCCTACTAACAAACTGTATAAGATGTAGCAAGAAAAGGGACTTAATATTAGACTGAATAGGGAAATAAGAACTACCCCCTACAGATCCTCCTGAATCATCGTATCCAAGTTTATCATACCTGCAGGGAGAATAGGAAATTGGCCAAGGCCCCACTCAGATTAAAGAAATACACAACAATAAGGAAGATAAAAATTAACACAGTTTTAGTGGGTTCATGGACTCCAGAAGCACAGCTGATGCTATATTTACCCTGCTTCTGGTTATTGTCTCCTTATTCTTTTTGGATTTAAAACTTGTTTGCTAGATTTGTCTCTTGCAGGTTTAGTACCCTCCACTTATAGATAACTGACTGTTTGAGTTGTATGTTACCCCCTGTCTGAGACTGTGATGTGTCATGCCTGGACCTGGCAATGACCAACCTCTGGATGCCAGCTGAAGAACTGACCCCTAGGATGGGACCTCTTGGGGCAGGGATAGCTCTATGTCCAGTCTCAGCAGGATGTAGCTGTAGAAGAAGAGACCTTTGCCCCTTACCCCAAGGGACTTTGGGCCCCATTCATTTGAAGGGAAATGATGGTTGTGCTTGCGTTCAAGCTCTCACTATAAGACATTGTTTTATGTGTTTATTTTGTGTTATCCCTGTTATATTGTTGTAAAGTCACCCATGTAATGGATACGAAAGATCTTTGGGCTGAATATTATGTTAATGGGAATGGGAAGATCTTTCCCTTCCATGAATAGGCCTATGTGACCTGCTTTGAGCCAGAGTCACGTGGAAGCCTGAGTCACATGAGCCTAGGTCACATGGAGCCTGTGGTGGGAGGAGCTTGCTGAATGGGTGGAACAGGAAGGGGTGGAGCAGGAAGTGTGAGTGTAATGGAGCTGAGAGAGAGGAAAGCAGCTAGTGTGAGAGAGGGGCATTTTGCCTAAGGGAACTTGTTTGGGGGAGGCCTGATGGATGGAAGGCTTGGGCATGGCAGTGCTCTCTGCATTGATAATGTGTATAGACTTCTTTATTACTATGATGGATTTGGCTTTCTGATGTTTGATGTCTTGGTTTTGTCTTTGAGCTAGAGAGTTTGCTACCTGTAAATACACCGTCATATTCATGTCAGCCACTGTGGGTATTGCATTGGTGATATAACCATTGAACTAATACATAAAACTAGAAGTTGGTTTTATGAAAAAAAACACAAAACAAAAAAAAATAGACAAACCATTGGTTAATTTGATTTTTAAAAAAGCAAAGAAGAAAACCTAATTACCAGTACCAAAAATGAAAGAGGTGAATTCACCACCAATGAAGAGGAAATTACAACAGTTGTTAGGAGCTATTTTGCCCAATTATATGCCAATAAATTTGACAATCTAAATGAAATGGATTAATATCTACAAAAAATATAAATTGCCCAGATAAACGAAAGATACAAAATACTTAAATAACCCAATCTTAAAAAAGAGAAATTGCACAAGCCATTAATGAACTTCCTAAGAAAAAATCCCCAGGACCAGGGTGATTCATAACTGAATTATACTAAACATTTAAAGAACAATTAATCTCTATATTATATAAACTATTTGGAAAAATAGGTGAACAAGGAGTACTACTAATTTCCTCTTATGACACAAATATGGTGCTAATACCCAAATCAGGAAGAGCCAAAACAGAGAAAGAAAATTATAGACCAATTTCCCTAATAAATATTGATGCAAAAAATTTAAATAAAATACTAGCAAAAGAGACTAAAACAATATATCACAAAGATCATACACTATGATCAGGTAGGATTTGTATCAGCAATTCAGGATTGGTTCAATATTGGGAAAACAATTAGCATAACTGACCATATAAATAACAAAACCAACAGAAATCATATGATTATCTCAATAGAAAAAGCCTTTGACAAAATACAGTATCCATTCATATTAAAAACACTAGAGAGCATAGGAATAAATGGAGCTCACCTTAAAATGATATGTAATATTTATATAAAACTATCAGAAAGCATTATCTATCTATAATGGTGATAAGCTAGAAGCCTTCCCAGTAATATCAGCGGTGAAGCAAGGATGCTCATTAGCACCTCTATTATTTAATATTGTACTAGGAATGTTAGCCATAGCAATAAGAGAAGAAAAAGAAAATGAAGGAATTATAATAGGCAATGAGGAAATAAAACTATAATTCTTTACAGATACAATGTTATACTTAGAAAATCCTAGAGAATCAACTAAAAAACTACCTGAAATTATTAACAATGTTAGGAAAGTTGCAGGATATAAAACAAAGCAACATAAATCATCAGCACTTCTATATATCACCATAAAGTCAAGTAGCAAGAGATAGAAAAATTCCATTTAATATAATTGTAGACAGTATAAAATACTTGAGAATCTACCTGCTAAGACAAGCCCAGGAGCTATACGAACACAACTATAAAGCACATTTCACAAAAATAAAGTCATATCTCAAGAATTGGAAAATATTAGTTGCTCATGGGTAGAGAGAGCCAGTATAATAAAAATGACAATTCTACTTAAATTAATCTATTTATTCAGTGTCATACCAATCAAAATATCACAAATTATTTTGTAGAACAAGAAAAAATGATAACAAAATTCATCTAGAAGAACAAAAACTCAAAATATCAAGAGTATCAATGAAAAAAAGCAAAAGAAGATAGTCTAGCCATACCAGATCTCAAACTAATATAAAGTGGTAATTATCAAAACAATCTGGCATTGGCTAAGAAATAGAATGGTGGGTCAGTGGAGTAGGTTAGGTACAAATTATTTTATAATAAATGACCATAGTAATCTAGTATATGGTATATGATAAACCCAAAGATCCAAACTTTTGGAACAAAAATTCATTATTTGACAAAAACTGCTGGAAAAATTGCAAAACAATATGGCAGAAACTAGGTATAGATTAACATCTCATACCATATACCAAGATAAGGTCAAAATGGATACATGATTTACACATAAAGAATGATACCATGTGCAAATTAAGAGAACATGGAATAATGTCAGATTTATGAATAAGGAAAGAATTTGGGATCAAAGAAGATATAGAGAGCATTACAAAATGTAAAACAGATAACTTTGATTATATAAAATTAAAACATTTTTGCACAAACAATACTACTGCAACCAAAATTATAAGAAAAGCAGAAAATTGGGAGAAATTTTTTGCAAGAGGCATCTCTGATAAAGGCCTCATTTCTCAAATATGTAGAGAACTGAGTCAAATTTATAAGAATGCAAGTCAGTCTCCAACTGATAAATGGTCAAAAGATATGAACAGGCAGTTTTCAGATGAAGAAATTAAAGCCATCTGTGGTCATGTGAGAAATTGCTTTAAATCACTATTGATAAGAGAAATGCAAATTAGAACAACTCTGAGGTACCACCTCACACCTATCAAAGTGGCTAATATGACAAAAGAGGAAAATGTTGGATGTTGGAACGGATAAAGGAAAACTAGGACATTAATGCATTGTTGGTGGAGTTGTAAACTGATCCAACCATTCTGTAGAGCTATTTGGAACTATGTCCAAAAGGTTATAAAATTTTACACACCTTTTGATCCAGCAATATGACTGTTAGGTGTATATCCCAAAGATACCCTAAAAAGGGAAAATTACATATTTATACAAAAATATTTATAGTAGCTCTTTTTGTGTTGCCTAAGAACTGGAAATCAAAGGGATGCCCATCAAGTGGGGACTGGCTAAACAAGCTATGGTATATGCTTATAATGGAATACTATTATGCTATAAGGAATGGCAAGCAGGATGATTTCAGAAAAACTGGAAAAGACTTACGTGAACTGATGCATAGTGAAGTGAACAGAACCAGAACAGAACAGAACAACCATGATGTACACAATAACAGCAATTTTTGATGAAAATCTATGAAGGACTTAGCTATTCTCAACAATACAATGATCTAAGACAATCCCAAAGGACTTTATGTCTAAACTATATATAAACTATATATAAACTAAACTAACTATATCTGCCTCCAGAGAAAGAACTGATACTGATTGAATATAGACTTGGCATACTATTTTTCACTTTCTTTTTTCTTTCTTTATTTTCAGTCTTTTTTACTCAAATGCCTAACAGAAATATTTTACATAGATTGTACACATATAACCTATATCTCATTGTTTACAGTCTCAAAGAGGGGAGCAGGGATGGAGGAATAGAAAGATAGAATTTGGAACTCAAAACTTTAAATAAAAATGTTAAAAATTAGAAAAAAAAGAAATCAAAGGGAATAGTTCTTGACCTCAAATTATGCCCCAAAACAGTAGTCATTAAAACTATTTAGCATTGTGTAAAAGTAGAAAAACACTTCAGTAAAACAGATAAGGTTAGGAAGAAAAATGACTGAACTCAATAGCTCAATGATTTATAAACCTGAGAAGGTAAATCACTTAATCAAGAACTCCCCATTTGATTACTCAAAAAACTATAAAGAAGTTTTGCACAAATAGACCAAGGGCTTATTCATTTCAATATAATACAATACTCTTAAAATGTACATGTGCCCTGAATGTCAAAGATTATGCCATTACACTTTAAAAAATGGAAATGAATATGATCAAACAACTTTCACATCTATAACTCAGAGGTAAATTCTTAGCCATAGAAGAAATTGAAGCAATCATAAAGTAGACTATTTTTATTACATGAAATTGAAGTTTCTAAACAAACAGTATCAATACAACTATAATAAGGAGGGAAGCAGTCTACCAGATAAAATATTTGTTTCAAATATCTGTGTTAAGGACCTGATACCAAGGTACATGTAGAACTTAAAGAAATATATTACTTCAAGATCTATTTCCCAGTGGATAAGGGGTCAAAGGATATGAGTTCTCAAAAAAAAAAAGAATTAGAAGCTATTAATAGCCACCTGAAAGAATGAACCAAATCATCAATATTTTTAAATATTTTGTTTTTAATTACATATAAAAGTAATTTTAACACCAGACTTAAAAAAATTGAGTTCCAAATTCTTTCCCTCTCTCCACTTTCCCTTCATTGAGAAGACAAGCAATTTGATATAGGTTATACATGTGTAGTAATGCAAGACAATATTTCCATATTAGTCATGTTGTGCAAGAAAACACAGACCAAAAAATGGAAAAAAGAATATAAGAAATAATGTGTTTTGATCGGCATCCTGACACCATCAGTTCTTTTTGTGGAGGTGGATAGTATTTTTCATCATGTGTCTTTCAGAACTGTCTTGGATCTGTGAATTGCTAAGAATTGCTGTCATTCATTGCTGATCATCATTACAATATTGCTATTACCGTATGGAATGTTTCCTCAGTTATGCTCACTTCACTTTGAATCAATTTATTTAAGCCTTTCCAGGTATTTCTGGAAGCATCCTGTTCACCATTTCTTATAGAACAATAGTATTACATCACAGTCACATATCACATCTTATTCAACTATTGCTCTATTGATGGACATCCCCTCAATTTCCAATTCTGTGGCACCACAAAGAGCTGTGGTAAAGATTTTTGTATGCATGGGTCCTTTTCCTTAAAAAAAAAACAAACTCTTTAGGATACAGACCTATGAGTGGAATTGTTGGGTGAAAGGGTATGTACAGTTTTATAGCCTTTTGGACATAGTTCCAAACTACTCACCAGAATGGTTGGATCAGTTTACAACTCCACCAACAATGCATTAGTGTCTTGGTTTTCACACATTCCCTTCAACATTGGTCATTTTGTTTTTCTGTACCAACCTGCTAAGTGTGAGGTGGTACCTCAGAGCTGTTTTTAATTTGCATTGCTCTAATCATAGTTATTTAGAGCAATTTTCCATATGACTGTAGTAGCTTTGATTTGTTCATCTGAAAACTGCCTGTTCCTATCTTTTCAGTATTTATTAATTGGGAAATGATGTGTAATCTTACAAATTTGACTCAGGCTTTTATATATTTGAGGAATGGGGCCTTTATCAGAGAAACTTCTTTTAAGTATTTTCCCCAATTTTCTGCTTTCTTTCTAATTTTGACTGCATTGATTTTGTTTGTGCAAGACCTTTTCTAATTTAATGTAGTCAAAATTATCCGTTTTCCATCCCATTGTGCTCTCTATCTCTTGTTCAGTCATAAATTCTTCCCTTGACCATAGACCTGAGAGGTAAACTATTCTATGCTTTCCTAATTTGCTTATGGTATCACCTTTTATGTCTAAATCATGTACTCATTTTGATCTTATCTTGGTATATGGTGTGAAATGTTGATCTACACTTAGTTTGCCAAACTGCATTCCAGTTCTCCAGGCAGTTTTTGTCAAATTGTGAGTTTCTATCCCCAAAGCTTGGGCCTTTTCATTTGTCAAAAAAATAGATTACTATGGTCATTACCTACTGTGCATTGTATAGCCAGTCTGATCCACCAGTCTCTCTTAGCCAGTACCAGATTGTTTTAATGATTATCACTTTGTAATACTGTTTCAAATCTGGTAGGCCATCTTCCTTCAGGTTTTTTCCCCCATTAATTATCTTGATATTCTTGACCTTTTGTTCTTCCAGATTGATTAAAAAAATTTTTTTCTAGCTCAATAGAATAATTTTAATATATATATATATATAATAGATTTATAGATGAAATATATATAAAATAATTTTTCATAGTTCGATTGGTATAGCACTGAATAAGTAAATTAATTTACTAGAATTACCATTTTTTTATATTGGATTGGCCTACCCATGAGTAATTAATATTTTTCCGATTGTTCAGAACTGACTATTTGTACAAAAAGTATTTTATAATTATGTTCATATAGTTCTGGAGTTTGTCTCAGCAAGTAGACACCCAAGTATTTTATATTGTCTATGTTATTTTATAAAGGAATTTCTCTTTCTACCAACACTGCTGGCTTTTCTTGGTAATATATAGAAGTGCTGATGATTTGTTTGGGTTTATTTTATGTCCTGCAACTTTGCTAAAGTTGTTACTTTGCAACTATTTTTTTTTTTTACATTCTCTAGGATTCTCCAACTACACAATCATATCATCTGCAAAGAGTGGTAATTTTGTTTCCTTATTGTATTTTCTAATTCTTTCAATTTATTTTTCTTGTTATTGCTTTAGCCAGCATTTCCATAAAAATATTGAATAACAGTGGTGATAATGGAAATCCTCGCTTCACCTCTTGTCTTATTGTAAAGGCTTCTAGCTTATCCCCAATATAAATAATGCTTGATGATCATTTTAGATAGATATTGCTTATTTTTTTGAGGAAAGCTCTATTTATTCCTATGTTTTCTAATTTTTTCTTAATAGGAAGGAGTTTTATTTTTTCAATAGCTTTTTCTTCATTTATTGAGATAGTCATATATTATTTATTGTTTTTGCTACTGATATGGTCAATTGCGGTGATCATTTCCCCAATTTTGAACTATCCCTGTATTCTTCGTATAAATTCCTCCTGGTCAGAGTGTATGATCTTTGTGATACATTGCTGTAATCTCCTTGTTAATATTTTATTTAAAATTTTTGCACCAATATTCATTAGGAAAATTCTTCTACAGTTATCTTTCTCTGTTTTTGCTCTTCCTGGTTTTGGTATCCGCACCATATTTGTGTTGTTAAAGGAATTTGGTATGATTTCTTCTTTGCTTATTTTCCCAGATAGTTTATGTACTGTTGGAATTAATTGTTTTCAAATGTTTGGTGGAATTCACTTGTGAATCCATCTGTTCCTCAGGAATTTTTTTTTCTTAGGGAGGTCATTGATGACTTGTTCAATTTCTTTTTTCTAAGGTTATTTAAGTATTGTATTTCCTCTTCTGCTAATCTGGATAATTTATATTTTTGTAAATATCCATCTATTTCACTTAGATTGTCAAATTTATTGGCAAATGATTGGGCAAAAAAGCTCTAAATAATTGCTTTAATTTTCTATCCATTGATGTTAAATTCACCCTTTTCATTTTTGATATTGTTAATTTGGTTTTCTTCTTTTTTTAAAAAAATCAAATTAACCAATCATTTGTCTGTTTTGTCGTTTTTTTCTAAAACAAAAACAGCTTCTAGTTTTATTTATTAGTTCAATGGTTTTCTTATTTTCAATTTTATTAACCTCTCCCTTGATTTTCAGGATTTTGAATTTGGTGTTTAATTAAGGATTATAAATTTGTTTATTTTCCAGTTTTTTTCTGTTTCATGTCCAATTAATTGATCTGTTCTTTCTCTATTTTATTGATGTAAGTATTTAGAGATATTAATTT
>JAQQSZ010010353.1:0-12535 GCA_028646595.1 Phalanger gymnotis
TTTTCTTATAGTGCAATAGTATTCTATTGTACTCATGTACCACAGTGGTTCATCCATTCCCCAACTGATGAATATCCCCTCAATTCCCAATTCTTGGCCACCACAAAAAGAGTTGCTCTAATAAGTTTATACATGTGGGTGTTTTTCCCATTCATATGATCTCTTTGGGATACAGCCCTGGAAATGATACTGCAGGTCAAAAGGTATGCAATTTTATAGCTCTTTGCGCACACTTCCAAATTGCTCTCCATAATGGCTGAATCAGTTCACAATTCCACCAACAATGCATTACTGTTCTACTTTTCCCACATTTCTCCAGCATATATCATTTCCTGTTTTGACATGTTAGCTAATCTGATAGGTGTGATGTAGTACCTAAGAGTTGTTTTGATTTAAATTTCCCTAATACATAGTGATTCAGAGCATTTTTATATGACTGTAGATAACTTTAATTTCTTCATCTGAAAACTGCCTGTTCCTATCATTTGATCAATTATCAATTGGGAAATGACTTGTATTCCTACAGATTTGACTGAGTTCTGTATATATTTGAGAAATTAGACCTTGATCAGAGACAGTGAGTATCAAACTTTCTTCCCAGCTTTCTGCTTCCTGTCTTGTCTTGATTTCATTGGCTTTGTTTGTGCAAAATCTTCTTAATTTAATGTAATCAAAATCATCCATTTTGCATTTCATAATATTCTCTATCTTGTATTTGGTCATAATTTTATCTCTTCTCCATAAATCTCAAAGGCAAACTATTCCTTGCTCTCCTAGGTTGATTATAGTATCAGCCTTTATACCTAAATTGTGTAGTCATTTTAATTTTATCTTGACATACAATCTAAGATGTTGGTGTATGCCTGATTTCTACCATAACGTTTTCCAGTTTTCCCAGCGGTTTTTGTTAAATAGTGAGTTTTTATCCCAGAAGCTGGAGTCTTCAGGTATGTCAAACAGTGGATTATTATAGTCATTAACTACTGTGTCTTGTTTACCTCACTTATATCACTGATCCACCACTCTATTTCTTACCCAGTACCAAGTACTTTTAATCATTGCTGCTTTATAATACAATTTAAAATCTGGTACAATTAGGCCACCTTCCATTTCTTTTCATCAATTGCCTTGATTTTCTAGAATCTTTTTTTCTTCCAGATGAATTTTGTTATTATTTTTTCTAGCCCTATAAAATAATTTTTGGTAGTTTGATTTATAGGTCACTGAATAAACGAATTAATTTAGGTAGAATTGACATTTTTATTATATTAGCTCCTCCTACCCATGACTAAGTGAGGTTTTCCTCCAATTATTTAGATCTGAAATTATTTGTGTGAAAAGTATTTTGTAATTGTATTCCTATAGTTCTGGGTTTGTTTTGGCAGAAATATTCCTAAATATTTTATAATGTCTACAGTAACTTTAAATATAATTTCTCTTTCTATCACTTTCTCTTTTGGGCTTTGTTAACAGAAATAGAAATGCCAATGAATAATATGAGTTTATTTTATATCCTACAACTTTGTTCAAGTTATTTACTATTTCAAGTAGTTTTTTAGTTGATTCTCTAGGTTTCTCTAAGTATATCATCATATCATATGCAAAGAATGATAGCTGGTTTTTTCTTCTTTGTCTGTTCTAATTCTTCAATTTCTTTTTCTTCTCTTCTGCATTCCATAAACCTTGATATGGTTTCTCATTATTCTTATTCTCTTTCATGAACTTATCATCTTGATGATTTGTTGTTTGACTCACTCATTCTTTAGGGTTAACTATTTCCAATTAATTTTTAGTCTATCTTTCCATGACCCTTTATTACAAATAATTTTTATTGCATCATGATCTGAAAAAGACACATGTAGTATTTCTGTCAATCTGCCTTGGATTTTGAGGCTGTTATGTCCTAATACATGGTCAAGTTTTGAGTAGTTGTCATGTACCACTGAGGAAAAAAAATATATTCCTTTCTAGCCCCATTCAATTCTCTCCAGAGATCTATGATATCTAACTTTTCTAAACTTCTATTCACTTCTTTAACTTCTTTCTGGTTTATTTTGTGGTTAGATTTATCTAGTTCTTTTAAAAATTTTTTTGAAGAGGGGGAAAGGCAGGGCAATTTGGGTTAATTGACTTGCCCAAGGTCACACAGTTAGTAAATGTGTCAAGTGTCTGAGGCCAGATTTGAATTTGAGTCTTCCTGACCCAAGATGGGCACTGTGCCACCTAGCTTCCCTTAGATTTATCTATTTCTGAGAGGGGGAAGTTGACCACTTTTGACTACTGCCCCTTTCAATCTGACCTCCCTTCTATCACCCTCTCTTTTGTCTTTCCCTTTCCCCCTACTACTTCTTCCTTCTTTTCTATCCATCCCCATCTTTTCTTTCCCCTTTTCCCTCTTACTTCCTATAGGGTAAATTAGTTTCCTATACCTAACTATGTTATTCTCTCTTTGAGTCAAATCTGATGAAAGTAAAATTCAAACAATGCTCATCTCCCTCTCTTATCTCTACTGCTATGTTTTTATGTTCCTTCATGTGATGTAATTTACCCCTTTCTGCCTCCTCCTTTCCTCTTCTCCCAGTATAATCCCTTTTTGCAATGTAATTAGTTTTTTTCATTGTCACACCAATATCAACTTATACCCACATTCTCTGTCTATGCATACCTCTTCTAAATGTTGTACTAAAGATACAGTTTTCAAGAGTTATGTGTATCATCTTCCTTGTAGGGATGTAAACAGTATGCCCTTATTGAATGTGTGTTTTTCCCTATTTTCCTTTCCTTCTTGAACCTTGTATTTGAAGCTCTGAGCTCTGGTCTTTTCATCAAGAATGTTTAGAAACAGCATACCCAAAGCTCAGCTGGGTCTGACACTTCTTGTCAGCAAAGGTTCCCTTGTTCTTCCCTTGCTCTGAGGTCAACTCCCTCACTGTCCTGGGGGTAAAGCTTCCTGTGTCTGGGCTTAGGCTGAGGCAGTCTCCCAACCCAGCTGACCCCAGGGCTTACTGCTTGTTCTTTATTGGGACCCAATCCTGGAGGAGTTTATTCTTCAGAGACTAAACCTTGTCCTCAGATTTTTCTTCAGATCTTCTCTTATTGCCTCAGGAGGGCCCTTGATCTGTCCCTATTTTTGTTTATTTTATTGCTCCATGTTTGTCCTGACCTGCTATTTTATCTCTTTTGTGGGGAAAAAATATTGAGAGTTTGGAATTTACTGACCTACTCTAACAGAATCCTGTTAGAGTTTTTGATATTTTAAGAACCATAGGACAGCACTTGATTACTCATCTCTTCCTTTTCAAACATGGTTTGTCTATATCCTTTCCTTGCTATATCTTGATATTTTTCATGTTTCTTCTCCAATGTAGATAATGCTTTATAATGATGCTGCAGCCAAATTATCTACCATAATTACATTGCCTTGTAGTTTACATTCAATTTTGATTCCTTGAAGATGTTTTATATAACTCACAAGTACATAACATTTCCAGGACAATATTGATATTGAAAAGATGGTGTTTTCTGTCAGGGAATGTACTTTTGCAAGAACATGCCATGCAAACCTCACTTCCTTTGCTGATAGAATTATTACTCTAATATCAGTGGAATGCTGTAGACATGGTTAAGCTATTTTTTAGCAAAGTTCTTGATAAAGAATTTAGCAATATTCTTGTAAATGGAAAAGGGTTATACATAGATTAAATAACAATTTAATTAGATTCAAATCTGGAGCAAATGAATAGTAGTTAATATTTCAATGTCAGCTTTGCTGTATGTCTACAATGTAGAACATCAGACATTTGTGTTTTTCAGTTACTTGGATAAAGTCATAAATCACATACCTATGGAGTTTTCAAATGGCAAAGCTGAGAAGGACAACTAACATGATGATAGAGTCAATATCACAAAATACCTTGACAGCTTAGAACATTAGGTTGGATCTAAAAAATGAAATTTGATAGCAATAAAAGTAAAAGTGATATTTAGCTAAACCAAATACTGTCCCAAGTACAAGTTCAGGAAATTTTGTTTAGATAGTAAAAGCTTCAAGATTTAGTCCACTGCAAACTTAATATCAGTCAGAAGTATATTACAGGATCCTTTCACTACCCCCCCAACCAAAAAAATCCAATCTTGATTTGTATTTAGAGAATAAAATATATTAGGAATTGGGAAGTTATTGATCATCTTCCTTCTGGCCTAGTCAGACCATATCTAGAATATATGTATTCCAGGTACAACTTGTAAAGGACATTGGTTAGATGAGGTTCATTCAGAGGCGGGGCAACAAGGATGGTGAAAGGCATTGTGACTTGAAGAAAAAGTGAAAGACAGGAAAGTTTTTTGAAAGTAATTGTTACTTACAGTATAGATTTCTTCTGTATAGTCTGATTCACTTGCTCTTTCTGGCTTGATCTTCTTAAATGTCATTTTTACTTTTTAATAGCATAAAGAAGATGTCCATAGCACATAAGATACTACCAGAAACAATATGAAATGTTCTGTATCTACTAGTTTCCTTCAAAAAATGTACCACTTGGAGGGCATTGGAGATATGTATGGTACATATGAGCAATATGTATTATGTTATGCATACCTGAGAAGAAGAACTTGTACACTGATTATAATTTAAAAAACTTATGATTGAGAAATAGATATGCTGTCCACAGAGTAGATGCCAGTTATGTGTTCCATTGGTATCCTTGGAAGAGAAAAGAAGGGACTCAGTATGGGTTTTTTTAGGGGGGAAGGAGGCATGAAATCATGAAAGACATGAACAACTGTTGCTCATAATGAGTAGACTTGAATAGATTTGTGATTTGCATTGCTACAGAGGGCATACACAATAATGAGATCATAGATCCATTTGAGTATTTTGTTGTGTGAGTTTTTCTTTATGTACTCTCACTTCTAGGTGTATAAATGCATTATAGAATAAACTGTCCTAACTGATTCTTGTGCAAGTTTTTCTGAAGGTTTATTTTTCCCTCCACTGCTTTCTAGTGTTTCGTGATAAAGGAATGCGTATAATTTTGTATGTTCCCCACATTACAGAATCTCAGGATTATAGTTGTAAACAACCTTGGTAATAATTTAATCTAATCTTTTCCATGATCCTCCTTTATGATGTGCTGCAAATAAATTCATCTGGTAGTTTATTTTTCCTGTTTCTCAATGAGATTAGATACTTCACAGGATCCCGGATATATAGCTAGAAAGGACTTTAGACAAAAGATCATCTATTCCAATCCCTTCATGCTTATGATTAAACAGGTAAATGTCAGAATGGGGGATTTGAACCTAACCACTCTCACTCCAAATCCAGTACTCTCTCTATTATGCTGCTCAGCTCTTCCCAGGCTCCTTTAGCTCCCTCAATGGTCAAACTATTACAAATTGGTTAAGTGTATTTTCAGTTACTTGAACTCTGCACAAAACCTCTCATATCCATCCCCTTGGCACTCATAGCCACCTAGTTCAGGTTTTTGTCTTTCTTTATTATTATTATTTTATTTTTAGTTTAAAACACTCAGTTCCACAAATTTTTGAATTGAAAAACTTTTCCCCTCCTTCTTCTTCCCCCCCCAAGATTGTATGTAACCCAATGTAGCTTTTATACATGCCTTTACATTGAATTTATTTACATAATAGTCCAATTGTAAAGAAAAATTATAACCAATGGAATGAATCATAAGAAAGAAGAAACGAGACCCAAAAAAGAAGGAAAAAAGAGAGTAAATAGTTTGCCTCAATCTGCATTCAAACTCTGTAATTCTTTCTCTAGATGTGCATAGCTTTTTTTCTCATGAGTCTTCAAGCTGTTTTTGACCCTTGTATTGCTGACAAACCCAAGTCTATCAAAGTTCTTCATCACAGATACCATGTGTCTGTAATCATGAATAATGACCTCCTGGTTCTGCTTTCAGTTCATATAAGTCTTTCCAGGTTATAATGAAGTCTGTCTGCTCCTCATTTCTTATAGCACAATAGTATTCCATTACATTCATATACCACAATTTCTTTAGCCATTCTCCAATTGATGGGCATCCCCTGGATTTCCAACTCTTTGCCACCACACAAAGAGCTGCTATAAATATTTTTGTATTCACAGGTCCATTTCCCACTTGTATGATCTCTTTGGGATACAACCCAAAAGTGGTATTTTTGGGTCAAAACATATGCACATTTTTATAGCAGGGCAGAGGGCAGAGGGCAGAGGTCCAAACTGCTCTCCAAAATGGCTGAATCAGTTCACAACTCCACCAACAATGTAACAGCATTTCTATTTTCCCACATCTTCACCAACATTTATCATTTTCCTGTTTTGACATGTTAGCCAATCTGACAGGAGAGTTGTGGTACTTAAGACTTGTTAACCAATAGTAATTTACAGCATTTTTTTTTCATATAACTATAGGAATCTTTAATTTCTTCCTCTGAGGGCAGAGCCAAGATGGCAGAGTGAAAACAGAGACTTCCCAGAGCTCTCTTACAAATTCTGTCAGATTCCTATAAAAAAGTGAATCTGAGCAGATTTGACAGAGGTAGAAGCCACTATGAGACTGAGTGTGGCAGATTTCCTGCCCTGAAGAGTCCTGAGGGTGGACAGGATAGATCTGTGGGTTGGAAGAGTGCTGGGCATGTGGAACTGCACTTGACTATGCCAGAGTGGGAGCAGAAGTGGAACTGAAACAGCAGACCAGGCTGGGGGAATTCAGAACACTTGGAACTAAACCATACAGGAGCAAGAGTAGGAGCAGATGTGGAAATGAATTGCCAGCTGTGGTCATGGTCACCAGGCCCCTCAGCCCAGGATAGGAGTCTCTTGGAGCTACATGAGACAAAAGCACAGACCTGGAGGCCACGGCAGCAGCTACTAATGGGGCTATCAGCCCACAGGCTAATTGTTTGAAACTCACCTTCTTGTACTTCTGAGAGCCATAATGACCAGGTAAAATTGCTCTCATCCATCCCTTGAAGAACCAGAGAATACAATCATAGGAGAAATCCTAGAATAGAGGAGCCAGAAGTGGGGGTTCAGTAGGCTTTTACCTCAGGAGGCTAAGGAGACCTTATCTTGAATTAATGACAGGAGACCAGTGAAGGAAGGGAGGCATCCAAGTAAACCCAACCTTAGCAGATCAGTATGAGTTCCTGAGCCCCAGGGGAGTGGAACCAGCAAGCATCATCACTAGGACCCAAAGTATGATTTTGCACAGCCAGGTGAATTAGCGGACACCAGCACAGATGGCTGAGACTAGCTGTGCTATAGCCCAGCCTTAGAGAAGAGGAGACTTCCAGCAGCCAGACCAACCCTCCCCCATGCTTCATGTTCTAAATCAAAAAGACTTCACTGGACCTCAATCCTTGGCACACACTAGCCAGCTTCAGTTCAGCACAAAGTGAGCCACAAAATCAGAGGCCACAGGACACAAAGCCTGTAACCAGTCCCTGAGCTCCCAAAACAAGAAGCTTGGGACATAGGCGCCTGGGCCCCAGAAGCAGAGATCAACTTTAAAAGGCCAGGCAAGAGGCAAACACCAAGAAGAAGCCATCCATCAAAACAAGGACCATGGAGACAGGGAAGATAAAAATACCAATTCAGATGAGGACAGCATTGATGCTATACCCACATCTGAAACCTCAAAAGGGAATATGAACTGGTCTCAAGACCAAAAAGTACTGTTGGAGTATTTCAAAGAGGATTTTGGAAGACAAATTAGAGAGGTGAAAGAAAAAAATGGAAAAATAATTACTGATGAAAACAAAAAAAAATGAGAGCAAAGTAAAATTGTTGAAATGGAAAAGAAGGTACAGAATCTAATTGGAGAAAATGACTCCTTCTAATATAAATGGTAAAGGGAATACAAAAAGTGAAATGGAGCAGGGGATACAGAAGCTAAATGAAGAAAACAATTTGATAAAATTAGAATTGGGAAAGTAGAAGCTAATGACTCTATGAGGCATAAAGAATCACTCAAATAAAATCTAAGGAATAGAAAAAATAGAAGAAAATATGAAATATCTGATTGGAAAAACAATTGACCTGGAAAATAGATCCATGAGAGATAATCTAAGAATTATCAGTCTACTAGAAAGCCATTATGAAAAAAAAGCGATGGAACAATATCTTCCAAGAAATCATCAATGCAAATTGCCCCAAGGTCCTAGAACTAGAGGGTAAAATAGTCATCGAATGAGTCCAATGATCATCCCCTGAAAGAGATCCCAAATTAAAAGCTCGAAGGAACATTGTAGCCAAATTCCAGAATTTCAGGTGAAGGAGAAAAATATGGCAAACATTCAGAAAGAAACAATTCAAATATCATGGAATTACAGTAAGGATCACACAGGACCTTGCAGTTTCCACATTCAAAGACAGGAGGGATTGGAATATGGTACTCCTAAAGGCAAAGGAGCTTTGAATACAACCAAAGATCAATTGCCCAGCAAAACTGAGCATAATTTTTCAGGCAAGGAGATGGTCATTCAAAGAAAAAAGGGAATTCCAGTCCTTCCTGATGAAAAGGATAGAGCTCAATGGAAAATTTTACCTTCAAATACAAAACTCATGAGAGACATTAAAAGGTAAATGGGGGGGGTTGGGGGAAAGCTTCTTATTCAATGAGGGCAAATTGTATATAGGATTATGTTATTTTATTTGTGTTATATATAGATATGTTAATATTGATAATGGTATAGTTATGACAATTAAAAGGGATATTCATAGTCAGAGCTTGTGAGTATAAATTAACTGATGTTAAGATAAAAAACAATTAAGGGGTACAAAGGGATTGTTCTGGGAGAAAAGGTAAGGAGATATAAAAGGTAAGTTACATCACATGAAGGGGAACGAAAACATAGTAAAATAGAGGGAAAGAAGGAAGGGAGGAGAGCAGTGTTTGAGTTTTACTCTTATCAGATTTGGTTCAAGGAGGGAGTAACATACTCATATAGGTATAGAAATTGAACTTGTTCTACAGGCAATTAGAGGAAATGAGAATAAAATGGGCTGATTAGAAGAGAAGGAAGAAGTAGTAAGCGAAAAGAGGGCAAGATAAGGGAGGGTGGTGTAATAGTAATTAAGGTGGGACTTTTTGCTGTTGACCTTTAATGATTCTGGCTGTTGTTTGAAGGGGGCAGATAAAGTGGGATGTTTTTGTATTTCTCAGCACTGAGACAATTGGGAGCCACTGATTTGTATCTGATGTGATATAGGGGGTGGGCAATCTCTCTTGGAGCTCTGAGCCACAGCAGGAGTGGCATGTGACTCTGGTCCAGCTGTTCTAATGAACTCCCCAGCTGTACAGCCAGATGTTGATAACTATGAATTGTATTTGGTCTGTAATTCAGGGTGCCGGCTTTTCCCCCTGAACCAGGTGGATGTTATTTGCATGCTGGATTAAAGTAAGATTGTTAACCCCTTAATGTTGCTTTCCTTAAGTAGAGCAGATCAAAAGGACCTGTGTTGGCAGCTTTCTAGGTTCTGGTTGTTGTTGGATATTACACCCCCACAGAAGCTGCTAGGTGAATTGTTGAAACAGGTGGTTGATAGGGATGGAAACTTGAGGGAGGCAGTGGTCAAAAGCAAAACTCTTTTGAGGAGGATAATGGAGAAGAGAGAAATAAAAGCATAAATGGGGAGATAGTTTGGAGAAAGCGACACGGATATTAATCATAAATATGAATCTGAATGGAGGCAGATAGCAGAATTGATTAAAATCCATAATTCTACAATATGTTGTTTACAAGAAACACATTTGAAATAGGGAGATACACACAGGGTAAACTCAAAGGCTGGATTAGCATATATTATGCTTCAGCTGAAATAAAAAAAAGCAGAGATGACAATATTAATCTGACACAAAGCAAAAGCCAAAACACATCTAATTGAAGAGATAAGGAAGGAAACTATATCCTGCTAAAAGACACCATAGACGATGAAGTAATATCATCACTTAATATATATATATATATATATATATATATATATATATATATATATATATATATATATATATCAAGTGGTACAGCATACAAATTATTAGAGAGGAAGTTAAGGGAATTACAGGAAGAAACAGATAGCAAGACTGGGTTAGTGGGGGACCTCAATCTCTCTCTCTCTGAACTTGACAAATCTGATCTCAAAATAAACAAGAAAAAAAGTTAAACAAGAGATGAAGAGAATTTTAGAAAAGGTAGATATGATAGACCTCTGGAGTAAATTGAATGAAGATAGCAAGGAATATACTGGTTTTTTTTTTTCAGCAGCACATGGTACATACAGAAAAAGTTGGCCTTGTACTAGAGCACAAAAACCTCACAATCCAGTGCAGACAGGTAGAAATATTAAATGCATTCTTTTTAGATCATGACGCAATAAAAATAATTTGTAATAAATGGCCATGGAAAGAGAGACTAAAAACAATTTGGAAATTAAATAATCTAATCCTAAAGAATGAGAGGGTCAAACAACAAATAGTAGAAACATTCAGTAATTTCATTCAAGAGAATGAAAATAATGAGAAAACATACTAAAACTTATGGGATGCAGCAAAAGCATTTCTTAGGGAAAGTTTTATTTCTCCCAATGCTTACATGAATAAAATAAAGAAGGAGATCAATGAATTGAGTATGCAACTGAAAAAGCTAGAAAAAGAACAAATTGAAATCCTCAATTAAATACCAAATTAGAAATACTTTAAACCATAGGAGAGGTTAATAAAATTGAAATTCAGAAAACTATTGAGCTGATAAATAAGACTAAGATCTGGTTTTATGAAAAAGAATAATAAAATTGATGATCCTTTGGTTGATATGATTAAAAAAAGAAAGAAAAAAAAACAAATTAACATTACCAAAAGTGAAAAAGGTGATTTCACCTCAAATGAAGAAAGAAATTAAAAAAAAATTGGGAATTATTTTGCACAATTGTATACCAATAAATTTGATAATCTTAGGGTAAAGTGTAAATATTAACAAAAGTATAAATTACCCACATTAACGAAAGAGGAAGAAAATACTTAAATAACTGCATATGAGAAAAAGAAATTGAACAAGCCATAAATGAAATTCCTAGGAAAAAATATCCAGGCTAAGATGGATTAACAAGCAAATTCTATCAAACATTTAAAGAATAATTAATTCCAATCCTTTATATAGTATTTGGGAAAATAGGTGAAGAAGGGATCCTACCAAATTCTTTTAATGATGCAAAGTATGTTACTAATACCAAAACCTGGAAGAGTCAAAAGAGAGAAAGAAAATTATAGACCAATTTTCCTAATGAATATTGACACAAAAATTTTAAAATATTAGCAAAAAGATTACCACAACTTATCATGAGAATAATGCACTAGGACCAGATAGGATATATTCCAGGAATGCAAGGCAATTTCAATATTAGGAAAACTATCAGCATAATTGATTATATCAACAAGAAAACTAGCAAAAATCATATGATTGTCTCAACAGGTGCAGAAAAAAGCTTTTAACAAAATACAGACCCCATTCTTATAAAAATACTAGAAAGCATAGGAATAAAGGGAATCTTCCTTTAAATTATACATATCATCTAAATATCATCACCTAAAACCATCAGCAAGTATTATATGTAATGGAGAAAAGCTAGATGCATTCCCAATAAGATCGTGGGTGAAACATGGTTGTTACCATCATTCCTGTTATTGAATTTCTTACTAGAAATGTTAGTTTTAGCAATAAGAGAAGAAAAAAATTGAATGAATTGGAATAGGCAAGGAAGAAACTAAGTTATCACTCCTTGTAGAAGATGTGATGATTTCAAGATGGCAGCTGGAAAGCAGGGACTTGTGTGAGCTCCCTGTCAGAGCCTTCCAAAAACCTATAAAAAATGGCTCTGAAAAAATTCTAGAACTGCAGAACTCACAAAATAGCAGAGAGAAGCAGGGATCCAGCCCAGGACAGCCTGGATGGTCGCTGGATGAGATCTATTGCACACAGAGCTGGGAGCAGAGCTGAGTAGAGCAGAGCCCAGCAAGGGCAATGGCAGGACCAATCAGACCAGGAACCGAGAAGAACAGGCCCTAGCACTCTTAATCAGTGAGCTGTGGCAGTTACCAGACTTCTCAACCCACAAACACCAAAGACAACAGAGAAGGTTACTGGGAAAAACTGCTGGGAACAGAGGGAAAAGAGTTTGCGGTTCGGCCACTCCCCCAGGGACAGCGAGGGTGGTGCAGCTACAGAACTACAGTTGCAGTTACTTCCAGCACCAGGCCCACCTGGTGGGAGGAATTAAGTGGTGGATCAGAGCTGGAGTGCAGAGCTGGCTTAAGATCTGAGTCAGGTCCAGGCTGATGGTTCTTGGGGAAGGAGGAGTGCTGGTATGGCAGAGCTGAATGTATAGAAATAGCTCTGAAATCAATGGTGCATCCCCTCAAGCTTGGAACAAAGTACTCTTTACTCTACAAGCAGTCATATCCCAACAAAAATCTCAAAGGTCAAGTAGGTTGGCTGGAAACATGGCCAGGCAGCGAAAACACACTCAGATTCA
>JAQQSZ010010354.1:0-12534 GCA_028646595.1 Phalanger gymnotis
GAAGGAGGAAGAAGATAAAAAAAGGGAGATGATAGAAGGGAAGGCAGATAGGGGGAGGAGGTAATCAAAAACAAACACTTTCGAAAAGGGACAGGATCAAGGGAGAAAATTCAATAAAGGGGGATAGGTTAGGAAGAAGCAAAATATAATTAGTCTTTCACAATATGAGTATTGTGGAAGGATTTTACATAATGATACACATGTGGCCTATACTGAATTGCTTGCCTTCTTAGGGAGGGTGGGTGGGAAGGGAAGAGGGGAGAGAATTTGGAACTCAGTGTTTTAAAAACAGATGTTCAAAAACAAAAAAAAAAGTTTTTGCATGCAACTAGGAAATAAGATACACGCCAATGGGGCGTAGAAATTTATCTTGCCCTACAAGAAAGTAAGGGAAAATGGGATGGGAGAGGAGTGGGGTGAAAGAAGGGAGGGCTGAATGGGGAACAGGGCAACCAGAATACACGCCATCTTGGGGTGGGAGGGTAGAAATGGGGAGAAAATTTGTAATTCAAACTCTTGTGAAAATCAATGCTGAAAACTAAATACATTAAATAAATTAAATTAATTAATTTTAAAAAAAGGGGAAAAAAAAGATCCTCAGCATCAAAGAACATTCCTATTTCTACATTTTGTTTGGTCATATGGCCCAGGAGTCCTACAATTAACTTTTCATCCTGAGTTGGCAATCCCATAATGCCTAGAAAACTCCTGGGCTATGTTCTCCACATTCTAACCAAAGTGGAAAATAAGTGCAGAAACTAAATTTCATGCGAGCCTCAGAAAAGCATAACTATGAAGATAAATCTGCTAGGGGAAAAAACATAAATACATTCTAAAATCTAATTTAAATCACTGAAAAAACATCCATTAGTGCATTTACTTAAAATTGACTATAGCAAAAGATTTTCAACGGTAGTATCACTTTAGCTGTAAATGAATAATGCCACCCAGGCATCAGGTAGCAATAAAGTATGTAAGAAACTGAGTAAGTTCTAGTATGTCCATTGGAAAAGGAGACAAGCTGGGGGTGGGGGGTGGGGGAGGCCCTCAAACTGAAGACCAAACTGAAATCCTCCTGAGAGGCTTTTATGTCCAGCCTTTGATATCGTTATAAGAAGTATGGCTATTAGTTTGGGTCTAACATCTGATATCATAAACTATTACATCAGGATTTGCTATATTATATTGCTTTATCTTTCAGAAATGTTAAATCTTCTTTAAATTAAATACATAGTTTTCCTTTTATTCATATTACAGTCTTATATGTGGAGTCAAATCCCAATACTCATCAGAGAGATTATTTATATTGAGAGTAATCTACTACATACTACTACTACTCCGTGAGAGCAGGGGCTGCCTTTTGCCTCTTTTTGTTTCCCCAGAGCTTAGCACAGTGCCGGGCACATAGCAGATATTTAATAAATGTTTACTGAATTGAATTAATATAGTAAGGTGGTTATCTTCTAGCTATGAATCAATCAACAAGTATTTATTAACCATCTATCATTTGCCAGGAATTGTGCTGGGTACTGAAGATAAGCTAGAAAATGAAATAATATCTGCTCTTGAAACTTACATTGGAACAGGAAAGACATGTACATAAATAATAGATAGAGAATACATAAATAAGCAGTTTAAATACAAAGTAGTTAGAGAAGGAAGATATTTGAAGGCCATTCAGAAACAGTTTACGTAAAAGGTGTTGCTTAAGCTGCTTTTTGAAGAAGAGAAGAATTCCGTGACTTAAAATAAAGGAAGGAGTGCATCCTAGCATAGGAGGGTTTCAAGTGCAAAGGCTAGATCCAGCTCAGGAACCAGGACCTCAACATAATAGCAGAGGAACTAGATTTTTGGTCCCCAAATTACCACATGCCTTGAGATTCAATCTAATTCCTAAGATGTACCAAACACCTACTATGCACCAGATACTGTCCTGAATGCTAGAGTTATAAAGATAATAGAAGACAGAAGACATATACAATCAAATATGATATAACATAGAATGTGATTCCAAAGGACAGTCTACACAAAATGTCATAAGGAATTTCAGGCAGAAGAAAGTGTTCAGAGAATGTTTCACGATTAAAGTCTTTCATTATTAAGGAAACTGAGCTGAACCCTGGGAGGAAAAAAGACTTTAACCAACTGAGATATGAAGGTAGTGCTTCACAGATATAGAAAACAGTATAAATGAGTGCATGGAGGAAAGAGAGGACCTAATAAGATGGGACGGAAAAATATCACTAGCTATTGACAGTGGTTGAGCTTGGCTAAAGAATGGAATTTTTAAATGTCAACAAGTAAAATAACACCAGAAATAAAGACTGGAGTCAGATTGTGGTGGGCCTTGAATGCTAAGCTAAGAAGATTGTCCTTTATTATATGTAGGTAGTAAAAAGCCATTAAAGGTTTTCAAGGAAAGAAGGAACATATTAAGAGGAGTTGGCAAAGGCTTCCTGTAGAAGGTAGGAATTTGCTGGGACCCAGAGGAAGCCAGGGAGATCAGCAGTCAGAGAAGAGGAGAGAAAGCGTATCAGGAATGGGGAAAAGCCAGAGAAAATGCCCAAAGCTGAGAAATATAGTGTTAGGTAGGCAAGTGGAGAACTAGGGAAGTTTGTTGCATATGGAACAGAGTATATAGGGGAAGGGATGGGTAGATTTAGAATGAAACTTAGGGATGGAAGGGTTGAGGGAGATGGAATGAGGAATAGGGTGGTAAAGGGTGTGGAATGGAGTTTGGATGATGGTCTACAGGAATTCATTCATTGGGATGGGAAAGGTGTGACTAGATGCGAGAATGTTCACCACTAAGTGAAGGGTACCACTCCTCTACCCTCAAGGACAGGTGCAGCAGGAGATGGGAGGCCTGAAATTAAAGGAAGATTATTTTGGCATCTATATGAGCATGAACTGGAAAGACTGGAAGAAGGTATAGCAATTAGGAAAGAGGTAATGAGATCTTAAGCTACTGTAGGATAGAACTAGTGAGAAAAGTGTAAAGAATGAAAAACGGATTGCCAAAAGGAACAAATGAAAGGGACACATCGGATGAAGACAAGCCAGTAAAGACAACTGAATAAGCATTCAATAAGCACAAGAACTGTGCTACATGCCAAGAATACAAAGAAAAGGTAAAAATAAATTCCTGCCCTCCCGACTGCCTTCACAATCTAACAAGAGAGACAAAATACAAATAATTATGTTCAAACAAGACACATACAGGAAAATTTGGAGATAATCACATGGGAAAGGCATTAACATTAAAGAAGGCTGGGAAATAAGGTGAGATTTTAGCTGACTCTTGAAGGAAGCCAGGTGGTGAAGGTGAGAAGGAAGAGAATTACAGGCATTGGGGATAGATAGCCAGTGAAAAATGGACTGAGAGTTGGAGAGCTATTGCATGGGACAGCAAGCAGCCCAATGTGCCTAGACCACAGAGTACTTGGAGGGGAGTAAGGTATAAGAAGGTAAGAACAGGTCAGGTTAGTTTTCAGATGAAGAAACTAAAACTATTTATAGTCATATGAAAAAATGCTCTCACTACTGATTACAGAAATGCAAATTAAAACAACTCTGAGGTACCATCTCATACCTATCAGATTAAGTAACATGACAAAAAACGAAAATGATAAATGTTGGAGAAAATGTGGAAAAACTGAAACATTAATGCATTGATGGTGGAGTTGTGAACTGATCCAACCATTCTGGAGGGCAATTTGGAACTACGCCCAAAGGGCTATAAAACTGTGCATACCCTTTGATCCAGCAATACCACTGCTAGGTCTGTATCTCAAAGAGATCATAAAAAAGGAAAAAGGAGCCACATGTACAAAAATATTTATAGCAACTCTTTTTGTGGTGGCAAAGAATTGCAAATTGAGGGAACGCTCATCAGTTGGGGAATTATTTAGAATGGCTGAATAAGTTGTGGTATACAAATGTAATGGAATACTATTGTGCTATGAGAAATGATGAGCAAGAAGATTTCAGAAAAACCTGGAAAGACTTGCATGAACTGATGCTGAGTGAAGTGAGGAGAACCAGGAGAACACTGTATAGAGTAACAGCAACATTGTGTGATGATCAATTTGATGGACTTAGCTCTTCTGAGCAATGTAATGATCTAAGACAATTCCAAAAGATTAATGATGGAAAATGCTATCCACATCCAGAGAAAGAACTATGGAATCTGAATGCAGATCAAAGAATACTTTTTTATTTTTTTGGTTCTCTTTCTTGTGGTTTTTCCCTTTTGTTCTGATTTTTATTTCACAACATGACTAATGTGGAAATATGTTTAATATGATTGTATCTGCATAGCCTATATCAGATTGCCTGTCACCTTGGGGAGAGGAGAGTAGAGGGTAAGAGAAAAAAATTTGAAATTCAAAATCTTATAAAAGTGAATGTTAAAAATTCTTTACATGTAAATTGAAAAAAAAAAAGAATTGGTCAGGCTATGAAGGGCCTTAAAATCCAAACAGAGGATTTTACTTTTGATTGTGGAAGCAACAGGAAGACACTGGAGTTAATAAGAGGGGAGGGGTGGGGTGAGGTGATAGGGTAAGACTTCTACTTTCTACTTTACTTCTATTTAGGAAGATCACTTTGATTGCTGAGCTGAGAATGGACTAAAGTGGGGAGAGCCTTGAGGCAAGAAGACCAGTCCCAGGTGTGAGATATGGAAGGCCTGCAGCAGGATAGTGGCATTGTCAAAGGCAAGAAGGGGATGTATGTAAGAGAAGCTGAAAAGATACAACTGACAAGGCTTGGTATCAGATTGGATATGGTGGATAAGTTACAGTGTTATCCTTGGTGACTGGGAACATGGTGGTGCCCTCAAAGTAATAAGGAAGTTAAGAAGAGGGAAGTGTTTGGGGAGAAAAATAATGAGTTGAGTTGTGGACATAGTGAGTGTTTAAGATGTCCAGTACAAGAGGTTCAATAGACAAGCCTCTCCCATCTGCCTTTCATGGCTGAAAGGACAGTGGCACTATCAATAAAATATGCATAGTACAAATTGGGGCAGGTTTATAAGAGTAGATGATGAGTTCCTTGAAAGTGCTGGTGGGACGTAATGATGGAGAGGTCCAGCAATCCAATAAAATTCCACAAACTTCATTAAGTGCATACCATATGAAAAGCCTCATGGGATCAGAGAAAGGAATAGTAGAGACTGAGACTATAAACTCTAGCCTAGCCTGTTTTTATTCCTAGTGAAGTCTTATTCTGAATTCTACATAAGAATGAAGGGGAGGGAAAACATATATCCAGAATTCTTTAATCTAGCTACTGAGCCCTAAAGAGGTTTCGGGGGCACACACTTATTCCCCTTGGCATGCTTTCTTGACATGGAAAACAGGGCTACATCTCTAAATCTGCTAAGTGAATTATTTGCAGATTTCAATTAACCATAATAATTTTACACTTCACTAGTGCAGATAATTAAGGGTTGACTGTGCACTCATTTTAAACTGCAAAACAAACCTTTATTTAGTTTTAAAATATTTCTCCAATAGAGACAATTTGTTTCCAAAATACTCTTCCTCCAGAATAAAGCCCTCCCCAGCCATGTAAAAGTGTGCTTTCACCAAGAATATAGCTCCATTTATTTCATTTTTAACTCAGATCCTAAAGTGCATCAAATTCATTCAACTGATAGGCTTTGAAACATGTTTAAAAACAATTTTTAATTTATGACACATTTATGTGGACTAATTACAAAATATTTGTTGACAAATTAAAAAAGCACTTTTTATTTAAATAAAACTAAATACACCGGAACACTTTAAGAACATGTGATTTAATTAAGGCAACTATTCCTTCTATTAACATAGACAAAAACTGCACTGTAACTTAGTAGGAGGTCTCTGTGAATTGTGGTGGCTGAAAAAATTTCAACATTCAATGGCCAACTTAGTAACGCTTCTCCAAATTATCTAGGTTGAAACTCATACATACAGCCCATTGTGCTCAGATTTAACTACATGTAATCATTCATATGTAACTGGAGCCTGGCCAGTGGAGCTCCATCCTCAGAGCATGTGCAGCTTGGTCTGCCTCCTGACAGCACACATGGAAAAGTTTGGAGACCTTCATTCCATAAAGGCATCATGGTGTGTAATGGAGGGGCCCTGGCTCCTCAGTTTGGGGCATACAGAAATATTCTGTAACTGGTTTTAGGATGCTAACCACAGGGTAAAGAGATGGACAGTTAAGTCAGATTGGAGCGGATTCAAAAGGCAGCGCTAGCCAAAGCAAGTCTCTTGCTCTTATTTTTTCCTGAGCGGCTGCTGTTCAGATGAGAGGAACATGCTAGAAGCTTCTAGATGGGAAAAGGTCTCAGATCATTCCCATATGGGCTGGCATTTGGCCTCCATTTTTGCCTCTTTGTGTTTTTCCCCCATTTTAAGGAAAGCAGTACTGGCAAGGGCTATGACTTTTTTTATGAGTTTCAAAAGGTAGCAAAGGTGAATGGTTAACTGTTAACCTGCTTGATACAACATAGATCAAAGGCAAATCAAGAAGGCTCCAAAATAATTCATCCATTGCCTATGCTGAATTCAAAAGTAAAATTGATGTGCCATGTATGTCTACACCCATTCTACCAATGAAGGTAGAATATTCACCAAGGTATTGGGGAGAATTCCTTTGTAACTTCTGTTCGTGTGACATTTTCGAAGGAAATATCCCTTTGTAAAAACTAATGGCTGGTGGTTAAAATTGGGGAGAACACATTATAATGCAGACTCAAGAGCTGAGAATCCATCCATGTCTCCTTAACATATTCCTAGAATGCTTAGAGGGAAATGTAGCCTTATTCTGGGATAGTGACTTGCTAGTGCATCTGTAGCACTGGGAGAGTAAACCTGAAGGCCTCAAAATACCTCTAACACTCAATTTAGACATCAGAGAATTCAGGTATCTGCATTTTAAATTCTTTACCAAAAAGCTACCAAACTTCTCCAATTTTAACAACTTCAGTGAAAAAGATTGAGAGCTTTGGTGGACTTCTCAAAAAGCCAATAAAAACTTATGGTGCATTAATAGAGGAAGACTGCCCAGAAAGAGGGTGATCATTCCATTGTACTCTCAGTCAAACCATCCGACATATTCTGCTTACCTCTCAGTTCCACATTTTCAGATTACTGAAAAGCTATCCAGAACACACAGAAAAAGGCAACTGAGATGGTAATGGCCTGGAGCTTGACTGAAAACTGATGATGTTTTAGCTTAAAGAACAAAAGACTTAGCACAAACGTAAGCTGATAATCTGTTTCCTGCCTTCATACCTGGAATGGTTTCTCTCCTCACCCCTATCTCCTATTATCCTAAGTATCTTTCAAGGTTCAGATCAAGTGCTACCACCTATAAGCGGAGGCCTTTCTGGATGCCTCCCTCCATACCCCAAAACTAGAACTCTCCATCCCCTGGAAATATTCAGAATTTATTTCATATATTCTTTTAAGTACTTATCTATATACATGTTGTTTTCCCTCCCATAGAATGTGAGCTCATTGAGTATAGAAACTGTCTTAGTTTTGTCTCTACAAAGTGCTCACAAATAGGGGGAATTAAATACTTAATGAATTGAACTGAAAGAAATCTTTTTTTTTTAATCAAATTGCATTATTGGCAACAGAAACTAATACTAGTATTATAACAACAAAGAGCATATTGTTTGCAAAATTATTAATGATTATAACAATTTCTCATCCTTGTTTATAGAAAGGGCTCAATCTATGTTGTGTAAGGGAATTTCCATGCTGCCAAAACCACAAGTACTTGAGATACCAAATGACACTGGACAAATATTACATATGGAAGGAAATGCTGTTATTTGCAAGGATTTATGCCTAAATTTTTTGTGTCTAGTTCTAACGTGTAGAATTATAAGTGGAAACTACATACTGAGAAAAAAAGTTTAGTGAAAAGAGGCAAATCACTCATTATTCCCATTTATTCAGTAAAAGCTTTCTAGAAGAGAGCGAATTTCAAGATATCTAGTATTCCCCTTGTATATTTCAGAATGCTGTATCATTTGACTGCCAGCTACTGGGAGGCCTAAACAAAGAAGAGGAAATAGAGATGAATTTCCAGTGTTTAGGGAAACATTAAACTTAATATAAACTTTACTTTTCTTATTGACATCAATTCAAGAAACTTGTATTATCTACTGTATATTAACAAATTTATCTTTTAAAAATCAATTTTAACTCTTATTTGTTATCAGTGACAGAAGATAATCTTTTAAATTCTGCAAAAGGATTAATATATTGATATATATTAGACAACTTCAACAATAATATACTTATTCAACATCTACTTGATAAGATTAGGATAGAAGTAATACTGTATTAGTATATTTTAAAGTAGTTTTCCACTATACTTTATATTTAATCAGATAAACATTCCCTTAATGCAGTTTTATATTACTCTAGTTTACATATTTTTAGTCACTACTATGAAGATAAGATTTGCTTAAGATAAAAAACAAACACAGATGCCAATAATTTTAATTACATTTAAAAGCAACTTGCCAAAATATAAAGTTAAAAATAACAGTAAAAAACTTAGTGGTTAGAACATTTTGATTCTTGTTTTTTTACACTTGTTTAAGTGTTTTACTCACTTAGAATGACTATAAATGAATTATGCTATAACCTGGGGTAGGTATTAAAATTATATATGTGAATACCTGGGATCTTTGAAGAACTTCAATTGCAAATATAGATGGTGTCTCTATCAAAAGGCTACTTTTTTCAACTTGCTGATTTTACAAAAAAAAAGTCCATAAGAATTGAGATTTGTATTCCATACCAATCAAATTACCACAAATTATTTGATAGAGCTAGAAAAAATAATAACAAGATTGATCTGGAAGAACAAAACATCAAGAATATCAAGGGAATTAATGAAAAGAAATGCAAGGGAAGGTGGCATACCCACACCAGATCTAAAACTGTATTATATAACAGCAATTATCAAAACTACTTGGTAGTGGCTAAGAAATGGAGTGGTGGATCAGTGGAATAGGTTATGTACATAAGACAGAGTAGTCAATAACTATAGTAATCTACTGTTTGATAAACCCAAGGCTCTGAGATGAGAACTCACTATTTGACAAAAACTGCTGGGAAAACTGGAAAACAGTATGGCAGAAACTAGGCATAGACCAACATCTTACACCATACACTAAGATAAGGTCAAAATGCGTACATGAATTAGACATAAAGGGTGAAACTATAAGCAAATCAGGAGAGCAAGAAATAGTTTGCCTGTCAGATGTATGGAGAATGGAAGAATTTATGACCAAACAAGAGAGAACATTATAAAATGCAAAATGGATAATTTTGATTACATTAAACTAAGAAGGTTTTACACAAACATAGCTAACATAAACAAGATTAGAAGGGAAGTGGAAAGCTGAGAAATAATTTTTACAGTCAGTGTCAGAGGCCTTTAGCCTCATTTTGAAAATCTAGAGAGAACTGAGTCAAATGTATAAGAATGCAAGTAATTCCCCAATTGATAAATGTTCAAAAGATATGAACAGGCAACTTTCAGATGAAGAAATTAAAGCTATCTATAATCTTATGAAGAAATGCTCTAAATAACTATTAATTAGAGAAACGAAAATTAAAACAACTCTTAGGTACCACCATTCATATCTATCTGATTGGCTAACATGACAAAAAAGGAAAATGATAAATGTCAGAGAAGATGTGGGAAAAATGGAACATAAATGCATTGATGGTGGAGTTGTGAACTTCTCAAACCATTCTGGAGAGCAATTTGGAACTATGCCCACAGGGATATAAAACTGTGAATACCCTTTGATGCAGTATACCACTACTAGATCTGTATCTCAAAGAGATCATAAAAAAAAGGAAAAGGAGCCACATGTACAAAAATATTTGTAGCAGCTCTTTTTGTGATGGCAAAAAAAATTGGAAATTGAAGGGATGCCCGTCAATTGGGGAATTACTTAGAATGGCTGAACAAGTTGTGGTACATGAATATAATGGAATATTACTGTACTATAAGATATGATGAGCAGGCAGATTTCAGAAAAACCTGTAAAGACTTGCATGAATTGATGCTGAGTGAAGTGATCAGAACCAGGAGAACACTGTACATAGTAATAGCAACACTTTATGATGGTCAGCTTTGGTAGACTTAGCTCTTCTAAGCAATGCAATAATCTAAGACACTTCCCAAAGACTCATGATGGAAAATGCCATCCACATCCAGAGAAAGAACTATGGAGTCTGAAAGCAGATTGAAGCATATTATTTTATCTTTTATATTTTTTCTTTGTCATGGTTTTTCTTTTTGTTCTGATTCTTCTTTCACAACATGACTAATGTGGAAATATGTTTAATATGATCACATATATAGTCTATACCAGACTGCATGCTATCTTGGGGTACGGAGATTGGAGGAGGGAAATTCAGAACTCAAAATCTTATGAAAGAGAATGTTAAAAACCAAAATTAATTAATTAATTTTTTTTTAAAAAAGGCTGAGATTTGTTAAAATAAGGCATGTTCCTGCCCTCCACCTACTCTACCAGTTTCATTTACTGGGCATTTTTTAGAGACGGCATGGCACAGTGGAAAGAGTGACAGTAAAGAAGTGTATCTGAGGGGCAGCTAGGTGACACAGTGAGTAGAGCACCGGCCATGGAGTCAGGAGGACCTGAGTTCAAATCTGACCTTAGACACTTGACATACTTACTAGCTGTGTGACCTTAGACAAGTCACTTAACCCCAACTGCCCTGCCAAAAAAAAAAAAGAAGTGTATTTGAATACCTCCTCAAACACTTACTAGGTATGCGACCTGAGACAAGTCAATTAACCTCTATCATTCTCAGCTTTCTCATTTGCAAAATGGGGGGAATTACAATGTCTATATCAGTAGATTGTGGTGAGAATCAGTTAAGATGACATATACGTAGAGCTCTCTGAAAACCTTGAAGTGCTAAATACATGTTAGTTGATGCTGCTGTTACTTTTACTGTTTATTAAAGACTTCTGACATTATGGGTTTCATTCCTGGTACTTTTCTTAAACTTGCGAATTTCCAGATGTCTCTATTGATGTCCTTTTTCCTACATGGTAGTTAATGCCTATGGCATTTAGTTTGGTGGATACATATTAATATTTCCTCCTTCCTTCCTTTTTGGTTTAAATCCATTTGGATTTATTTCTAAGACTCCAGACATTTTTAATCAGCATTCACCAGGTACAATCCAACTCTGGTCAAGAATCTGTCATTCCTATATTTTCTGGCACTGTAACGGTAATCAGGGCAGGATTTTTTGCATTCTTCTTTTAATTATCTTTAATGAGTCTGGCCTTTGTTTGAATGGGGCCAGTAAAGTGGGATCTTTTTTTGCCTTGGAGTGTTTCTTAGCACTAAGACAACCAGGAATCACTGATTAGAAATAATATATATGGTGGTACTAGTGATTAACTAACTTTCTCACACCCTAAATGGTGAGCCTCCAGCCCTGAACACAGTATATGTACTGGAAGGTTAACTTTGACGTCGAGGGTACACTCATTGAAAGGGTGGCAAGACTCTAAAATACCCCCCTGGCTGTGATAACCCAGATAGATGTTGGTGCTTCTCTGGTAACTGATATGGAGGCAAACAGTGCCCTAAGGGCTAAGTTGCTTTTTCCCTGGTTTGTCCTTTAACTTAAAGTCTCTTCATACAAAGATGCCCTATGGGATAAGTTTCTCTCTCCCAGGCACCCTAAAGTCTCCTCCCTTTATCTTGAAATACTACCAAAATTCCCTTTACCCTGGGCCATGGATTCTTTCTCTCCCCCATCCTGGATCATAAAATTTCCCTTATCTTACATCATTTGTTGTCTTCTGCCTGTGTCTTTATCTTGTAAGACTTATCCTATCCCTAAAATCTCCAACTCCCCAAAAGAAACCCTAAAATCATCCTACAGGCTGTATAGCTTTTGGTCTATTTAAGTCTGGTTCCTTCCCTACATCAGTGCCTTAGTTTAGCTCCTTGCTAAATCTCAGGCCCTCTGCTTTTGTGTCAATAAAGCTCCCAAGAGAAGGTCTAAGTGAATTCTTTCACATCTGATGAACCAGCTCTCCCAACTCTGACCTCATCAGTAACTACGAATTGCGATTTGATTAGACAAGGTCTGAACTCAGATGTCGACAATTCCTTGGTAACTATGAATTGTACTGGGTCTGTCTGTTTGTAATTTGTTTAAGGGCTCTTGAGATGGTGTTGATGAGGAAACTCTGGGCAGCTATAGCTAAGGAGCCCTCCAGCTTGTAAACCCAGATGCTGAGACTTTGTTGAACTCTGGTAACTATGTATTGGGATTTGAATCAGACAAGGTTTGTCTGTTGATGATTGTAATTTGCTTGCATTTGGCTCTGAAGTTCAGGGTGCTGGCTTTTTCCCCTGAACTAAGTGAATGATATTTGTGTGCTGAATTAAAGTAAGCTTGCCAACCTCTTCACCTTGCTCTCCTTATTAAGGCAGATTAAAAG